>CABFWO010001283.1:112698-125545 GCA_902155825.1 Timema genevievae
TTTTTTAACAAGAAATTAAAAAAATAGCCATTTTTTTTTTTTTTGGGGGGGGGGAGGAATGAGGAAAAGGGGAAGGTTTAGTGTTCGAAAGTTTTGCACGGGTTCACTGGTACCAACATAATAGTTTAGTAAAACTGTAGTGAAGCGTCGCTCTGTGTGTACCAACACAAGGTGAAATATAATGTGTCACCTTATTATATATATATATATATATATATATATATGTATATATATTTAAAACAGTATATAGCCTTATTTCACCTTTTATACCATTTTATTCTAATGACCATATTAACTGTACCAAGACTTTCCAAAATGTTGAGTAAATATTTTTATTTTAAAATTTTGGGTATTCCTTGCACAATTATAATGGCCACTGGAAAAAAGTGAGTACATATGTATATAAACTTCTAACAATATCCAAAGATAGTAAATTGTAAATAATTATCACGTTAGTCCAAAAGATTTTGTTCAAACACACACACAAAAAAAAAGTGCGTAGGCTCAGGTCGTAATAAAATTATATCGCGTTCAAACCTGTGCGAATCCCAGATTTTTAATTTCGAATCGGATGCAAATCTTTGTTTACTAACTTGATCAATTCGGAATCTAATATTTTATAATGAAATTATTTTGAATATGATTTTCTATGATTATTTATCTCAAATTAAAATTAAAGGTAGATACGTCCACATCACTTAGCCGAAAGATTATAGTGAAATTTTTGATAATATTTGAATAACAAATCCATTTTAGTCCCAAAAGAAATTCGAAATATTTGAATTTTCGAATGCAATTCGAATCTTTAAAATACTATGATATTATTTAATTCAAAATATTTAATTTCGAATTAAATTCTGTCTAATCTGAATATGGATTGTCTTTGGATTTGAAAATTTCGAATCCAATTCGAACCATTAAAATATTATGACGCGAAATTTCAAAGCTTCGCACAGGATTGCATGTTTTTTTCTTTTGTTTTTTGTACTAGAGATGCGATGTTAAGTTAATAATTCAATAATTTGTGTGTAACCTATTCAAGAATGTAGGATAAAATAACAGAATTTAAAAATAAAAATAAAGGAGAGATAAATGAATCCAAAACATATCAGCGGAAAGGGATGTCGGCACCCCCCTAGAGGAGATAAATATGCCTTCCACTTCCGTACCCTTTTGTTGGTCGCGATGTTATTTGTATCAGTGCCTTACACACAAATTACACGCGTAGAGGATATAACGATTTCCTGATTACAAATCGATATTACCACTACTAGCAAAATGGCTTACGTGTGTAAAGGAAGGGAAGGTGTGGGTGGGGGGGAAGGGGTGTTTTATTGGAACACTTCCAAAACCCTCCTGAATTCTACAACCAACGGAAGTAGGTTGCTGAAATACCGAATTGAACAAAACCTTACATCGTAAATGGTCCATTGTATTGGAATACATACACATATACATACACATACACATTAAGATTCACATTAAGATTCACATTCACATACATATACACATATATATACTTACATAAAAACGCCGTTTCCTTACAAGGTAGGCAAGAAACTGTGCATACAGCTCAAAAAACAACTCTGTACTTAATCCATCCTCACAAACTTCCTCCACACTTCCCTATCCTTGCATACTCCCTTCGCTTCAAAAACATCCATACACCGATTCATACATACTCTTTTATTATTAAAACTCTTTAAGGTGGGATAGAGGTGACATGGCGGTCCAGGCGTCAGACTTCTGTGCTGGGGGTCCGAGGTTCAATCCTAGGTCCCGGCACAGATTTATCTGATTGCCAAACCCTTCCTTCACCTCTTGACAAGACGTGTATTAATCACAACTTGTGAATGTGTGGAATTCCAGGCCTCCACCGTGGTTCGGATCCCACGTTAAACTGTATGTACTCCATTTCATCTCACAATCACCCTACCATTACACATTAGCGTAAGTGCGTATAACCCGAACGGCTAATAATAATTTAAGGTGGGATGGAAATATCATTCCAACCGCATTCACCTTGCTTTTGTGTTTCTCCCGACAGTGACAATGTTGGGATTTGAACCAATTTTTATACCGGGTAGAATACATATGAAAGCTACATGAGAAAAGGGGGAAGTCACATTTCACATATTTTCCAGGAACACAACTTTTAAATCTCAAACCTCACAAGGACCCCAAGAAATACATTTTTTAATAATCAATTTAAATATGTCAGAGACCTCTTTTAACCATAATCTAAAGTGCATTAGAAAGGTCTCATGATTGTCTAACAGATGGCAGCACTGGCTTAATGATTGTCTAACAGATGGCAGCACTGGCTTAATGATTGTCTAACAGATGGCAGCACTAGCTCAATGATTGTCTAACAGATGGCAGCACTAACTCAGAGTTAAAATTGGACTTCCCCCTATTTTCCCTGTACCATTCATATACTTTAATTTCCTTATAAATAAAAGCAAACAAATTTAATTGCAAACAATGATTGAAAGTCACTAATGTCAAATGATTGAAAGAACCAAAAATTATATTTTTTAAAACTGTGTCTTATGGTTTCGTGGTTGTGTCAAAAAGAGATAGTGCGTGAAATAATTAAAAAAATATTATATACACAGTTGTATATTATTATAAGTGGCCACCATAAATTATAACAAAACAATTTTATTTAATTAAAAGAAAAATTCATACAAAATATTGGTTTCAAAATAGAAAGTTTTTATTATAAAAACAAGCCTATAAATACGGGTTTTATTGACGTCATCAACCGTCTTGTCTTCCTTTCATACAGTTCGCCATATTTATTTATAATGTGAAGACAACCTTTTAGATCTCGTTTGAAAATCCTTTTTAAATAAACAAAAGACGTCGCTTCCAAAATAACACACAAAAAAACATTTAAACGATTATTTTCATAAGTTCGTATTTCAATAATGCAGAAACACTAAAAATAGAAAAATAAAAAGTTAAAAACAAATTAGGACATGAGACGTTAATGGGGATATATTGAACTACTTCAAGCAAAGTCCGTGAATCTTCACTTCTGGAATATATATGATAATTATTTCGCTCCAAAATGCATTAGAGTAGAGCGTCGATAATTTGGATGTCAAAAATCCGGATCAACAAGGAAAATATGTTATTTATAAAAATAACCGCAGTTGTATCAACATCAGGCCGCCAAAAAACGCACCTCAACCATTGTTTAGAAAAATCGGAGACATTTTTGTTGTTAGATTTGTTTAGATTTCCTTCAGAATTTGTGATATTTAGCAACAACAACAACAAAAATGTTTAAGTTCGTTGTCTAAATAAAGTGAAAATGTTTTCTACCTCAACACTTGAGTTTTTGTAAGTATTCCGTCTACAATTATTTATTTTTTATTTTTAGTATTATTTTTTATTTTTAGTATAGCTACCGTATTTTCGAAAATCTGGTCTGGGTCGATCCCCAATTAGTCTCAATTATCGACGCTATACTGTATTTATATTTGTGGCTGAAGCTACTTCGATCTAGACATGACAGTTTTCACAGGTAAATTTCGAATAGGAAAATGCTACGCAGTGGTGGCTTGCGACTTATTAATTAGGGGAAGAGGTTGTGTTGGGGAAGGTGGTACCTGGAGCCTATAACATATTGGACGATGAGAGGGAGTAGAGGTGAGGGTGCGGGTAGGTTAAGTGGAGGTAGGGGGGGGGATTAAGGGCGGGAGTTGTTAGCAAATACTCAAGCAAACATTAAATTAATTATTTTAACCATCCTATTGATGATATACCGAAAATAAAATCCGAACAAATATTGACAACTAAAGATTTAAAGTTTTACAGTAAAATTTTCAAATCATTGAATCCCAGGGAAAGATGTATTAACATATCTGGCCAACAGCAGACCCAGAGTTAGTGACACATTCAACCACCAAGCGCTGTAGTAGATATGCGAGTGTGATAAGAGAACTGTTATTGCTGTTATCATCTAACGAATTAGATAGGCCTACTAAGGAGTGATTGTGTCTGTCCTTAGGAGAGATTAAAATGAGGTGTTAACTTTAAAACCTTGAATATCTAGATAACATTGGTTCTATTTAAATAGCTGTATTTTTTTCCCCCAAAAAGAAATATATTGAAAGTTTCCCAAAATGGAAAATGTTCCCAATCCTCATCATTAGCTAAGTGAGACGCGGTTGAAACGATGCGACCACAAATTCGTGACATCATCCTGCACAGGGTCGGTATATAAGATTAAAAAAAAAAATTGCTTCTTCCGCCAACTATCTTGACAAGAGTTTATCTCACTTATCCATGTTGGTTTTTTTTTTCCTTGTATAAATATTTTGTTGACCTCAATTTCCGTAATCTATTCCATTTT
The DNA here is from genome assembly GCA_902155825.1 of Timema genevievae. Lineage (NCBI taxonomy): Eukaryota > Metazoa > Arthropoda > Insecta > Phasmatodea > Timematidae > Timema > Timema genevievae. The sequence goes on from CABFWO010001283.1 coordinate 117,065, forward strand.
GTGCACATGAATGAAATCTTTGATCAATGGGATAACGGGTACGTGCGGATAATAAAGATGGTACGAGTGTAAGCGAAATAAAGAATTAGAGAGAGAGAAGATGGGAGGAAGGGGAGGTGGGGGGCGTACTCACCAAGGCTGATGAAAACAAACTATTCACGTTTAACCAAAGTGTAGAGAATTAACGAGGTAGCTTCATTCCAAGCTGTCTGTTGTATAGCGCAGTACAAGTTTATCCCCAGGCGATAACGTTACATCAAAACTTGAAACAGTTTTAGCCAATGTATAGAGAATAGACGGTAGCGCCAGATGCAGAAAGACATATGATTGGCTGATATTGTGACGTCGCTCAGTACACGTGTCGCCGCGTTACATACACGAAACTACATGGAAGACAAACTAGGTTCGTTGAAAATCAGGTCACATTTTGGAACTTTAAATAAACAAATACACACCAATGCCCAATTAACGTCCTTACTCTACTTATTTAAAAAAAAAAATGTATGTGTGGTTGTCTTCGTATTAAAATATAACTACAGTAGCCTCGTGGCTTCTTTGGTGCTGAGTGACAGCTCACAGCTGAGAGCTGACGGCTTTGAAAAGCTATCAGACCAAATTATGTATCCCTACGCCAAACCATATGATCTACAAAAACATGTGTTTAGCAGTTGTCACTTCTGACAGTCAAAATTTAGGTATATACCTAATTGTTGACTGTCAGAAGTGAGCTGTGAACTGTCAGTCAGCACCAAAGAAGCCACGGGGCTACTGTACTGTGTACTGTTTACTACAGTACAGTTACCTTTCGTTTCTCGGGCATTTAGATCTTGATTTTTAACAGAAATATGTTGAGCTTTGTACTTTTCAGAGGGGAAACGTCAACTTTTAAACTATTTTTACAAGTCTATATATGTACAGGGTCATAGAACATAATTCTGTGTCCATTTCAGTAAACAACAAACTCGTGTACTGTTAAAGGTTTGGTCAATATCTAACCTAAGCGCAACATCTGAATGGCAATACCTAGACAGCCCCTTTAAAGGCGACCTTTGATGTATGACATTTCATATCATCCGGCCGCATCGAGTCTCTCTACCTTGGACTTTTAAACTCAATAGGTTCGCCAAAATCTCTCTGCTAAACCTGTTCGCTGAAACCTTTCCAAAAACACCCCCTCCCCCGCTATTTGTTCTCTCTGCGAACCTCGCCAGGGCAGGATGAATGGCGAGGAAAGAGGGGGGGGGGGAGTAAGCCATTCATGGTCCAGACCTGTACTCCATGGCAGTATTAGCCAACCTGTTTTTGTTCGACAGATATAGTTTCTATTCAGCTTTGTATCTCCAAAGTTGTTTCATAAGGCAAGTTATACATATTCTATAATATACATCTAGGAGAGAGAGAGAGAGAGAGAGAGAGAGAGAAGAGAGAGAGAGAGAGCTCTTCCCATCCGGGTCTCTTGGGGGTAGCTCTAAATCAGGTCCTGATTATTCAGGGTTTATCATCAAATAATATATAATACCGAGCAGCCGCCGTCGTTATTAATAATACCAATATCTGCAGATAGAGGGTGTCATGTGGTCAGCACAAAGAACCCCTCCATCGGTTAATCTCAGTTTTCTAGACCGGAGCCGCTACCTATTTAATCAAGTATCTCCTCATTGGTCCTCACGGGGCCGAGTTTGACCCCGTCCCGGACCCAATGCTTCACGGAAAGATTCTGAAGGCGTCAAGGATTGAACCCGGTAACTCTGAATCTGTAGACAGGAGCTTTGAACCACTGGATCACAGAGGCGGTCCTATATACAGGGTGTACCGCGACTTAACCAACAAACTCAGCCAGCGTGTTCTAAGACATGGTTTGAATTTTTTTTTAAGTTAATTTCCCTATTAGGTTAGTCAGACTCCATTACTGAGAGCAGTTGATGAGTGACGTCACCATTTCCTTCAGAGACGAACTTACCGACATGTTGTGGGAGCACGCCATTGCGCGGCCTGCTTGCGGCTTGAGGGCATATTTTTCGACAGTAGGCCTACATGTGGCGGTGATTTATATCATAAATGGATGCAGCTTGTAGATCAACATTGATTGCAGTTATGTACAGGTACATTTGGTATTTTCATTACATGTAGGTAGTCAGTCATGTGGCTGTAACCCCATTAAGGTGCCAAATAGCCCTATTGTGTATATTAACTTTTAGATTTCAAATTATGTCTAAAGAAGACGCTGGTGGAATTGTTGGTTACGTCACGGTACACCCTGTATATATTTATTTTAATTTTACGTAGTTGGCTAACACGCCAGTTGTGTTGAGTCAAACCACCGAGGACGGGGAGATCGAGGTTCGAATCTCGGTCGGGTGAATTGGGCGTGGTTTTTCCTAAATGGTTTTCTACTCTCCCTCCACGCAAATGCGGCTTCACTTCCTCTAAATTCAACCTTCCCAATTCCTAATCCATTAGTGTAATTAGTACTTAAGCGTATAACCCAAACAGGTAGTAAGACGCGGTGCAAAAATTAAATTTAAAATTTAATTTAATTTTACGTACCTACCAATATTTCCTCGTGTGCCTCAGTTTGAATACCACTGCTTTATAGGATCTGAGATACAACGCATCCAGGGTAAGAAGGGGGTAAGTGAATATCGGGGGTGGAGGGGGAGAAACACCCTTCTTGCTTCCCAGTGGTCCTTTACCCCGAACCTGTCGATTCACGCGGCACTCCACCGGAGCGTGAACCACTGAGATAACTCCGGACGTGTTCTAGTCTGTTTCCATCCACGCGTATTTTATAAACATATCTCAATATCACGACGTTGCTTAGGCCTACTTGGCTGAATTAGAAACTATTTTACTAAGCGGGTTGAATCTTAACTTGATGCACTTAAGCACTTTAGGCGATATCACACTTAAAACAGCAATTACGAAGTGAAATGAGAAGACAGAATATGAGCAGTTCACCCTGTGAGGCAACACGCCCCTTCTTCCTCTGACGGGTATAAACAATCAATATACTATTTGCGCCTGGACAGCATTGACTTGTATTTCAAAATTATATTTTCCTTGTTTACTACTCTCTAGATAGACACGTACTTGTTTAATCTACCTCCTGGCAGGAGAAAAGATTCCTACAAGACATTTTTGTGTGAATAAACCAAATATCCCGAGTTGTAGATTATTATAAAAAAACTTTACAAAAAAAAATACTACTCCAAGTAAAAAAAAATTGTTATAGTGTAAGACTATTTCTAAAATTATTTAATAATCTATGGATTTTACTTCAAAACTCGCCGAATAAAACGTAGATACATTAACATGGGGAGGCCTATTTGGACTTTCCATGACGTCATAGATAGGCAATGTCCTTAATCTAAGGTGGCAGGGATGGATGGGAACGAGAGTTGAGGGTAGTCCATTTTTGTGGTTTTTATTGAAAAAATATTTAAGCTCAAGAAATAAAATGTTGCTTCAGTAAATAGGATTTTTGTACATAGGACTTTTAATTAATTCCGTTCTTAAAGGTCTTTTCCCCTACCATGATCGCTTTGTATCATATGACTCTGGTAGTAAAGAAGGCCTTCCTACCAAACTCGTATTATTCATGTGCGGAGACGACAAGGGCGCCCGCACCCACTTGACGGGCGCCAGGGCGTCAATGTTTGTCCAAAGACGAGAGCGAGGAAGCATGTCCGGTGTGAATGAGTAAAGGCGTTAGTAGCGCCCGGCGCCCTTTCATCTCGGGATAGACCCGACCACGCCCCCCATTCAAACAGCGGGAGTACATTACATAGTCACACACCCTTCTAGGACCGCCGCGCAAGGCCGTACTAAGGGGGCTCGGGGGGGGGGGAGGGAGTTGGTTTGGTGGGGTTAAGACACTTGCCGAAATAAATTACGTATTTTTGTATTCATTCTAAAATTAATTCAATAATTAATTGTAGCTTATTGGATTCTTATAGAATTCACAAGGTATCATCCATAAACCACGTGACGATTTTGAGAAGGGGAGCTCTAATGTCAAAATAGTGTTACATGGGGGAGCTCTAATGTTAAAATAGTGTTACATGGGGGAGCTCTAATGTCTACATGGTGTTATATGGGGGAGCTCTAATATCTACATGGTGTTACATGGGGGAGCGCTAATGTCAAAATAGTGTTACATGGGGGAGCTCTAATGTCTACATGATGTTACCGTCTTACTACCTCTTTAGTTTATACCTACGCTTATGTACTAATTACGCTAATGGGTTAGGGATGCGAAAAGCTGAATTTAGAGGAAGTGTACCCGGATTTGCGAGGAGGGAGAGTGTAAAACCATTTTGGGAAAAAAATCACGCACAGTACACCCGACTGGGATTCGAACCCCGATTATCCTTTCATCGGCAGTCCAGTAAATTTGGGGATAGACGTATTATACCACGTGACCACCGGTGCGGGTTGAAAATTTATCACAATAGAAAGCTATTAGAAGATCTGCCAGTATTTAATCAAATTTGTATGCCCGTTAAAAGGAATACTCTTATTTTATTTTTATGAAGATTTAACTTTAATACGAGTATAAACAAGTCCGACACCTTATCTAAGCCGGTAGCGTTTCTGGTTCGATTCCCGGTATGGGCGGAAAAAAATTATAGTTTCTGTAATGTGGGTTTTCCCCTTTCACAGTGATGAATTAACGGCCGGGGGCCTGGATGTTGTGTCTGTCTATTCTGGATTTAAAACTAAGTCGTGTTCTGATATAATCAGTTGGTTCAGAAATTGCACGTTAAATTTCCCTAAATAAAAATAAAAATTAAACCAGAGTTCACAGTACTTGCTGATATTCCGTCATCTGACGTCATCTGGCCTGAAACAACGGGAAGCTGCGCCTACTCACCTGCAAACAAAAAAACAAAAAGTGGATTAACAACCTCTTACTTACTATGATAATATTTTAAACCCTAATTTAAAAAGAATTACATTGAAATATATTTGTGAAATGTGCCTCGAAAATGGTTCAAAATCGGAGCCTTTTGATCATAAAACGCCATTCATTGCTCTACCATCAAAAGGAGGTAGGTTATTCAATAGAGCGTCGATAATTCGGACGTCAAAAATCCGGATCACCAAGAAAATATATTATTTATAAAAATAGCCACTGCGGTATCAATATCAGAGATATGGCCGCCAAAAAAACTCACTTCAACACTCGTTAAATGAGACTTTGTCGTTGTTGTAAGTTCGTTGTTTAAATAAAGTGAAAATGTTTAGACCTTAATACTGAGTTTTCGTAAGTATTCCGTCTATGATTTTTTTTGTATAGGTACTTTATTTTCGAAACTCCGGACAAATCGATAATCTGGACTGGGTCGATTCCCAATTAGTCCGAATTATCGACGCTCTACTGTGGTAGGATTTTTGAAATCATAGACCTAACCAATAAAGCACTAGAACATTCGAGCAGAAATTCCTAAATTTCGGAAACTAGTTGGGTTTATAAAGTTCCTGGGGGGAGCTTTTCGGCAGTAGGAGAACAAACAGGGGAAGGAGAAAATATAAATGACAATACAATGTGTATAATAATTATATGACATACTGTAATTCTATTCCCAAAGATCCATTCCACGCTCCTATAACAGTTACCTTTCTTTTCCCGGACATTTAGCTCTTAGTGATCAAGAGAAATGTTTACAAGTCTATATATGTACAGGGTCATAGATCATAGTTTTGTGCTCATTCCAGTAAACAACAAACTCGTGTACTGTTGAAGGTTTTGTCAGTATTTAACCTAAGCGCAACATCTGACTGACAATATTTCAGCTACCTAGGCAGCCCTCTTAAAATATAATTAATGACCAAACAACAATTTGACGCCGTGCATCACTTTCCGGGTGCTCTATTGTCCTGGGAATAAATTCATCATGAGTGATAAAACACAATACACCTACACGCGGAGAGGTTTCATCCAATCAACTCGATATACGGATCATTTTTAACAGCTGGGAGCGATCGTGCGACATTTCAATTAACGGTCCAAGGCGCAGAGAACTATGTCAGAAGTGGCATCATGTTTAATTACTTTTCATTTATTTATTTTGGTGCAAGTGCTCTTTTTGTGTGGTCGCCAGCGTCCACATTTAGCGGGCTTGGTACAACTCTATTGTTTGTTTTTAATTTCCTTGACTTTTTCATGTTTTCTAGACCGACTAATATTAATTTTTCTAGTATTTTATATACAAATCAACGAATAAAAAATATTATATTCTTACGGTTTTCTATTAGATTCTCGATACAATAATTATTTAAGGCAAATATATCAGTACTCTTAGCGAAATCCCATGAATTGGGGATTAAACTAATATTACTTTCGTTTTTGAAAATTCCTGTGAAAATATTTTAAAGTCCAGTGGATTTTAAGAATGCCCCTATCGTCCCCCGTTACATCAAATTTCCTGTTTTCCGAATACGTGTCTGATTAAAGCACTTTATAGCCATTTCTGAAATATTCTGGTTATAAACAATTTTGAGATAGATTTTATTTTGTACACTTAACGTGATTGTGAAAGCGGGTGAAATAAAGTCGATTCGGAGTTCACTATAAGTGCTGTCTTAGAAGCTAACACCAAATCTTGCCCCTCCACCAATAGTAAGCTTTATGATTACTTTTATTTTCGAAATGTTTGTGTGCCAGTGTTGGCTAATAAGGGCTCAACGAATGACGTATGACTCGTTCACCCCATGAAGCAACCTTGAAGAGTCTCTACACCTTGTACAATAAATGACGTATGACGCAACTATGAAAAGTTTCTACACCTTGCACAGTAAGTGACGTAGGACTCGTCCACCGCATGGCGCCACCTTGAAAGTCTCTACACCCTGCACAGTAAGTGACGTAGGACTCGTCCACCGAATGACGCAACCTTGAAAGTCTCTACACCTTGCACAGTAAGTGACGTATGACGCAACCTTGAAAGTCTCTACATCCTGCACAGTAAATGACGTATGACTCATCCACCGCATGACGCAACCTTGAAGAGTCTCTACACCTTGCACGGGTGCATTCATTAATTGATGGGGTTGTTGTGGTTATGACGGGGACCGCACCCACTGACACCCACAGGTTTCGTCCAGTGATGAATATTATAAAAGTGCATTGTATTGTATTGCTACCCACACTGCAGAGCGAGTACAACCCACACGTTTCTCCTCCGTTACAGGACCAGGGCCAAAGAACGCACCAAGCCCCCGCTAGATCGCAGCACGTGTAGAGACGGGGGCGGCCCCTTCACTCCCGATACACAGCTTACAAGACCATCGCGAAAAGTCGAAACAGTCGGACCCGCTTCGAATGGTCGAATGGGCCAAAGCAGTACGCTCGTACTAGAATGGACTACCGATGATCGAGGTTAAAACTCCTGGTCGGGTGTGCTGAGGGATAGCGACCTGGCGGCTAGGGGTAAGGTGTCGGACTTCTGTGCTGGGGCTCCGGGGTTCAATCCTCGGTCCCGGCACAGATTTATCTGCTTGCCAAACCCTTCCTTCACCTCTGACAAGACGTGTATTAATCACAACTTGTGTATGTGTGGAATGCCAGGCCTCCACCGTGGTTCGGATCCCACGTTAAACTGTCTATTTCATCTCACATTGGCGCAAGTGCGTATAACACGAACGGGTAGTAAGACGCGTTGCCAATAATAATAATAATAATAATGTACTGAGGGTGCTTTTCCTAAATAGTTTTGCACTCTCGATCCACGCAAATGCGGGTACACTTCTTCTAAAAATTCAACGTCCTTAATCCTTTACACATTAGCGTAATTAGTACATATGCGTATGAACCGAGCGGGTAGTAAGACGCGATGATAAAAAAAAAGGTAGGTCTCGCAATAGACTGGAAGTTCAGGGTTCGGATCTCGGCCGGGTGCATTGGGGGTCATGTGTGGTACATTAATTCGGGTGCATTTCCTCAAAACAACCTTCCTCATCCCCATCCCCTAGATTAAGCTGTTTATCAGCAAGGAGCTCGAACCGGTGAACCCACCGGCCTAAATGTCAAGCTTGGTTTGGTGTGGAGGTCGAGGTTCGAATCCCAAACGGGTGTGCAGAGGGTAGTTTTCCTAAAGAGTCCAACCCCCCTTTCCCGTCTTTCTACGCAACTTCGGGTACATTTCCTCCAAAATTCGACTTTCCTACACCGTTCCGTCAATTTTCCAACACCTTACCTTATCTCAGTCGGTAGTAGCGTGTCTGACCACTGAACTAAGGGGCTCGGGTTCAATTACTTGCAAGGCCAAAAAATTCATAATTAACGAAATGTGGGATTCCCCTTTCACAGTAATGAATTAACGGCCAGGGGGCTGGATGTTGTGTCTGCTCTAGATGTAAGATAGTTTGTAAGTAATGTGCTGATATGATTAATCTGTTTAGAAAGTGCACTTTAGATAATAATAATAATAATAATAATAATAATAATAATAATAATAATAATAATAATAATAATAATAT
>CABFWO010001283.1:140453-152121 GCA_902155825.1 Timema genevievae
GTGACGGGCGCCCCCATCGCAAATCCTGGGACTAAGCTCTAGTGCAGTTATTCACTAAACATTTTCTAGAAACGCTCCTAAACTCTATCTACGGTAGGAGAGGTGGTAACTGATAGCAGAAGGTTCTAGACGGCAAATATTGGCTGTAAGTAACTAAGGTAAACCTATTCGTAAATAATTATTATTTACTTCTTCTTCTTCAGTCAACATCCCGGAGGTTGGTTTGATGTGATTTATATCCATCCGGAGCCGGGCGGGCAATCAGCCTTTCGGCTGGTTAGCGTCGCCTGTACCATCTGGTGAAAATGTGCTAGGGGAGTTAAGGAAGTGTGGTGGTATCCCATTGCCTTCCACTTTGAATTTCTATGAGCGAGAGCCAAAGGGCCTACCAATTTTGCCAGTAAAGGTATTTTTACATATCTTCCAGGGTTATTTTACATGTCCACAATCAACAGGTGGCCAATGGCTTTACTTCCCCTCCGAAGGAAGTTGTGCTACGGATTTTATCGCTCAAGAAAAATCCTTCAACCTGGGCTGGGTATGAACCCACGAACTTCGGGTCATGAGGCAAGCACTATACCCCAAGACCACCAAAACTACGTGCTTAGTAATATTTTATTATAAATAAAAAGTGTTAGTAAACACTTCTAATAATACTTCAGTAAGGATAACTGTATGATTGGCCTTTTAGTTAGTTTTTTTACTCATTGAAAAAACAAAATATATTAATAAAACTATCCTTTTTTTTTTGTTTCGTGGTTGTGGCAACAAGAGATATTTTAGTGCATGAAATAATAAATTAAAGAATTAATATAATCACATTTGTATCTTCTTATAATAAACATTTACTTATTTTAGTGGCCATTTATAACTAAACATACAAAATATTAGTTTCAAAATAAAACGTTTTTATTTTGTGAACACATGCGCATGAACACAACCGAAGGCGGTTTAATGAAGTCACCAACAGAACTTGGTTCGGCTGATTCATCAACTTAATTTATGAAGAGAACGCAGCATTTTAGAAACTCTAGTTTGTAAAGCATATTTTTAAGTAAACCACAGACGCCGTTTACACAAACCGATCCTGGCAATAATTTTCCCTACAGGACATTTTAGAAAGCCAAATAGCTTGAGTTGTAGACGATTTAAAAAAATTAAAATTAAAATTAAAAATACTTAAAGATAAAAAAATAATGTTATTACATGGTAAGATTATTTTTAGAATTATTTAAGAATGTATGGTTTCTGTTTTAACGTTATATCGGTTCCGTTTACAAAATAAAGTACTGTATAGTAAAGATTTTTAAAATCTCTCTCTCGTTTAATTTTTACTGTCCTCTTAAGATTCCTATTTTACATCGCAATCAGAAAAGCGGCAGATTCTATTAAAACAAAATTAGATGTGTTGTGAAAATTAAAAAAAAAAGTAAGCACACTCATACCGATAATAATTTTCTTTCGAATTCCGTATTATCCGGCTCAGAATTCCGCAACTTTAGGCCGGATAATCGCGACTCTAATGTAGTCGAATGAGAGCAGCGCTGTACACACACACACACACACACACACACACACACACATGATATATTCATGTAGTTATCTAACGTGACACGCATAATCTTATTTGTACTTGTGTCGTTGTTGAATAGAGCACGTGACATCACGTACAGAAGTATAGTGAACTTGAACAGACCGCATCTCGTTGTCGCTTGTATCATGAGAGTACGCAACACTGGCTTGGGACGTGCCTTACTCTCCTTTCAAAAAGGGGGGNGGGGGGGGGGAGGTGAAGCCCACTCAAACCTGCAAGTGAGATTAGCAACAAACAAAAGGTTTATACATGTTCAATGGATTAAGAAACACAACGAACCAGAACAATTGAAAGCCCCAACAACACCTTTGGTTTCTCATCTCTGTATTCTAAAATTAAGGCTGTACCAGGTTTGACTCCCGAGCACGGTCGGAAAAAGAAACCCAACTATTATTGATTCATCCTTAGGGCCAGTTTCATAGTCAGACTTAGTACGCCTCAAGTGCGGCGCTATACTAAATACACGACGACACCTACCTGAAATTGAATCGAATGGGCCAGTTTCATTTTGTTCTAGGTAGGTGTCGTCCTGTAATTAGTATCGACTCGCACTTTAGGCTCACTAAGTCTGACTATGAAACTAGCCCTAAGCCAAGACCTGATGTAAACAAAGCCACGTGGAAGTCTATGCTCTGATTTGATACTGAACAGACTACAATGGTATCCTTTCCCTAACTAGTCCCTTTTATATGTTGTATTAAACTTGTTTTAAAATAATATTAGAAAATTATTATAACTAAAATCGTTCCTTCATTTGATTAATCTTTGCAAGTGCTGTTCGAATACCAACAAACTCCTGACTCGGCGTTGAGGGACCCCCTGGTACAGTCCTGATCACATGTTAACATCAAGTCAGCAACGGTCAGTCGACAGTTCATCTCAGCAGCCTTTAGTGACGGTTGTGAGTGTTGAATGCTTCCCGTCTATTTATGACCTTTTCTTAAGGCCAGTTCTCACGTGTCATTTTCAATCAATCATATCCAATGAATCATTGAAAATTAATACAAAATGAACGTCAGAACACTCATTTCTTCAGACTGAATCATTATTTAAAGCTTTCATTAAAAGTGAAAAAGGAGATCTAGTTTTGTTCATTTTTAATGATAATTATTGAAGAATGAAAACAAAAAATGAACAGTGAGAACACTTACAAGAATTACTGAATTCATTTTTTCTTTGAAGGTTTTAAGATTTATTTTAATTAAAGGCTACACTGCGACCACATGCGACAACTTGCAACCTTTTATTGGATTTAATCCTCGATTGTTTTCAAGTTTCGACTCACGTTGACAAAACCAGACAGCCTTTAACGAAATTTGTGGCGCTTATTTACAGACATTGTGTTGGAAGAGTTCTAAAAAATGGTGTAAGCTGAGAGACGAACAAATGCTAGTTGGTCAATCACATCATGATCATCATGATCAATGAAACATATGAACGAATTCAAGCATGTGTTTTTACAACAGCATCAAATGTGGGTACACCACATCTGCATTCAACCTTCATCATCCTTTACCAATCAGCGTAATTAGTAGGCTACATACCCGCTTCGGTGTCCGCGTAGTCTAACGCGCTATTCTCGCAGTGTACTAGACTGCCGATGACGGGAAGATCGAGGTTCGAATCTCGGTCGGGTGTGCCTAAGGTAGTTTTCCAAAATAGTTTCCCCCTGTCTCCCTCCAAGCAAATACGGGTGCACTTCCTCTAAATATAACTTTCCTAATCCATAAAACCATTTGCGTAATTAATACATATGCATATAACCCCGAACGGGTAGTAAAACGCGGTGCTGAAAAAAACTAAAAAAAAAGCACATAATTCCAAGAGCCCTTGACCAAGACACGCAGGGAATGAATCTGAAACTTGACCAAGACGTGCAGGGAATGAATCTGAAACTTGACCAATACACGCAGGGAATGAAACTGATACTTGACCAATACACGCAGGGAATGAAACTGATACTTGACCAAGACGCGCAAGGAATGAAACTGAAACTTGACCAAGACACGCAGGGAATGAATCTGAAACTTGACCAAGACGCGCAGGGAATGAAACTGAAACTTGAGCAAGACACGCAGGGAAAGGAACTACAACTTGACCAAGACACGCAGGGAAAGAAACTGAAACTTGACCAAGACGCGCAGGGAATGAAATTCCGACTTGACCAAGACGCGCAGGGAATGAAATTCCGACTTGACCAAGACGCGCAGGAGAATGAAATTCCAACTTGACCAAGACACGCAGGGAATGAAATTCCAACTTGACCAAGACACGCAGGGAATGTAATTCCGACTTGACCAAGACGCCAACGCAAGATCTAGGACGGGGAAAACGTCTAGCAAACAAATTGACCGTGAACTAGAGAAATATAGCGGCGGTCACGTGAATCAACGAGAGAGAAAGTGTGTGTTTATCAATGTCGGGGCCTTGCGGGACGCCCCATTGACCACGACACAAAGGGGCCCCAGTGTAGAACCCACCGGCTCCGGGATATTACTGGTCAGATAAGACGTCGGCGACTAGCTTCAGCGTCGTTACAGTAGTTTATAGTCGCGGGCGGAAATATGTTCCTATCAACAGATTCATCTTTTTTTTTTCCGCACCGCGTGGTTAAGAGTATATTCTCGTTATATATATAATAATATCACTAGTGGAAAAGGGATGAGGAAGAGAGAATTTTAAAGGAAATGTACCCGCATTCTAGTAAAGGTAGATTGAAAAAAAAATATTCAGGGAAAAAACCTTCGGTACACCCAACCAGGATTCGAACACCGACCTTCCCGTCAACGGCAGTCCGGTTTATTGCGAGATTGACGCCTTAGAGTTTATACAGTTCGATCATCGTATAAAAGTAGCTAGATCTACTTTCACATATTCATGCGTCAAGTTATGTGATCTGCGGCTGTCACTCTTGATAAGCATAAATACTTATTATACACATGGCTGATTCACTCACTCACTGACTGACATTAATGTTTACCCACTTCCAGATGAGCTAGAAACTTGAAATTTGGCACACTTAGAGCTTCTAGCCTTTAACCGACGGGAAAATTACAAAAAGTAAAAAATTTTAATTTTCAACCCCCGAAAAAAAATTCAAAATGGCGGAGCAACTTCAAAGTCGGTGCGGACCTTTCTTTGGAGGTCTCTTGTGGCTAAACGGTAAGACCTATCAAAAAACGGATTGCACCAGCAGCCACGGATTTGGCGAGACCCACAAGTTTGGTCCTATTACTTTTTGTCGTATCTCCATCGGTTATACCTCGGATAGAGCTAGATTTTTTGATTTTAGGTAAATTTCTCACATTTTACACATATTTTTTAATTTTCTGACACACTTATGGGACAGCTAGAATCATAAAAAATTGGCAGGCATATTGGCACATCCAATTGCCATAAGTGTGCCAAATGTTATGATTCTAGCTGCCCTATAAGTATGGAGAAACTAAAATAATGTGTGAAAAATACAATACAATACCGGTAACTTTAAGTTGTTACGTTCAAAACATTACAATAGTTTACATCCACTTGCAAAGAAAACTCGCGGGGGGATTTGGGGGCGGAGCCTCCAACGAGCAAAGCGATTCAATACATATAAAATAACAATTGTTATCAATTTTAGCCGCTAAATATGTTTGTAAAAGGCTCTCCTTATGTAAAATGGACTATAAACAATACACTGTAAACTGAAATATTAAATTATATTATTATTACTTTTATTATTATTATTATTATTATTATTATTATTATTATTATTATTATTATTACTATTCAAAGGTTTGAGCCAAGCAAAACAAAGCAACACGAATTGTAGATTGGCAACAATTGCGTTGTATACACTAATTAGCGGGAGTTAGTCAAACCATCAGTAATTAACTACCGTGTCTGATGACACAGCTCTGCAATACAATAAACAATAAGTAAATATCTCTCACAAAGATCCATGCAGTGTAAAAACAAGTAGAGAGTTAAGGTCAAATCCACCATTTTAAGAGCCCAAATCTTCATTTCACCTAAGAATCACAAATCTATAATTAAATTGATTAGAATCTTGTAAAAGAATACTAAACAATTGAAGACATAGAAAATAGAAAGGAGTTTATTTTTTAGCGTGTTCCACAAGGGTTTGTCTGTTGTACATTCCATGTAGCGAGTACTTCGCCCCGATGAAGTGATGATGGTGATGAAGTGATGATGGTGATGAAGTGATGATGGTGATGAAGTTATGATGGTGATCAAGTTATGATTATCAAGTGATGATGGTGATGATGGTGAAGTGATGATGGTGATGATGGTGAAGTGATGATGGTGATGAAGGGATGATAATAACTGTCCCCTCCTCACAGCCCCGCCAATGGCACGTGGAAACAGGCGTCAGTCTCACCTCACTCGTTTTATCAGTGTCGGAGAGGTCAGGGTTCGAATCCCGGAAGTGTATTGATTTTTTTTAAATTCCTAAATTATTTCTCACTCTCCTTACCCTCAAACGATGGTACACTTTCTTTCATTTATAACTTACTCTCCATGATTGTAAATATGCAGACATTCCCCCAGACGGGTAGTAAAACGGGAGGGGGAGCGGAAATTGAAGGAAGAGGTGATCTAAAACGAGTTTTGTCCCTCATCGAGAATCGATCCCGGTCCTTCTAGGTCAGTTGTCAGGAGAGGACGACGATAAGTCGTCACCGCGTCACTTCCCTACGACGGCCATCCTCTCTGACGACGTCCCCCCCATCAAGTTGCGAGAGTACGTGAGGGCGGAGTGCCAGGAACTGACCCAACACGGACACGTCGAATGAAAAGAGAGGGGAGGGGGGTTATATAGCACGTCCACGATAAGCGCAAACAGTTGCAATCTGAGCTGGAGCGGTTTAAACCTCGCGATATTATAGAACAAATCATAGGATCTATATCGTGGGTTCATTCGAAAAACAAGAGCATAAAAACGTAATCACGTGACGAGCTCTAAGCCAATCACAAGCTTTCCGCCTCGTCGGCACTGTCCGCTCTGGTGCGCGACTTGAAATAACTTCAGCTTTCCTTTTTCTGCGCGACAACATCAGCTTGGGAGACCCAATAAAATTTCTAAACTAACCATCACAGTTAGTGCGCATGCGCCTACAAAGAGAGATACTAGGAGACAACTGCGTCTACTTCTGGGGAATAATTTTAAATAACTCGTTTGGATGAAAAGTGTGTGTGTGTTTGTGTTGATTTGTTTCACAACACAACAAAATAATTAGAAAGCATCCATCACGACAGTAATGTAAAGTATCTGTTTATTCACTAGAAAATAAATCGTGTCAGTAATAAGCAGTTTCTAGTTTGTGTTGCAAAGAATTATGGGTCAACATAAGTTTCTGCACCACTCAAAGCAAATTCTGCTTACTTGCTTGCTTACGTTCTGTTTTACGCAAACGTGTCGGTGTTAATAATAATAATAATATTATTATTATTATTATTATTATTATTATTATTATTAACACCGCGTCTTACTACCCGTTCGGGTTATACGCACTTACGCTAATGTGTAATGGTAGGGTGATTGTGAGATGAAATGGAGGACCTACAGTTTAACGTGGGATCCGAACCACGGTGGAGGCCTGGCATTCCTCACATTCACAAGTTGTGATTAATACACGTCTTGTCAGAGGTGAAGGAAGGGTTTGGCAATCAGATAAATCTGTGCCGGGACCGAGGATTGAACCCCGGACNCCCCTTCTCCCTTGAGTCTAGATTCCAGCCTCCATCCCGTACTCTCCTCCCCCAGCCGTCATCCCCTTCTCTTGCCATGCCCGCCAATCGCTCCTCTCCCCTCCTCCCAGTCTCCTACCCCAGCCTTGATCTGTACAACTTCCAGTCCCCATCCTGTAATCTTACCTCCTTTCAGCCATACGACTTCCTGTATCCATCCTAAGCAAGAGGTAGTCTGGGTCGATCATGACCGTGTTGATCCCATCCAGCTCTAATCCATCCTCTTACCACCCACCACGCTTATCAGCCGGTCCTTAAACCTTAACAGCTTAGATATTGTACCTTAAACGATGTATCCATCATCTTACCACCCGCTCTTTGATACCTGACGGCTTAGATATTGTACCTTAAACGATATGTCCTTCCTGCTTACCATACATCCCTTAAACTATTCTGAAACGGTTTGAAACGGTACGAAATAATTATGCATCATTCTCCACCCAACACCTTAAACGTCGAGACCATTCATCGGGGTTTGATCCCAGTTGGGTGGACTGAAGGTGGATTTTCATAAATGGTTTTCCACTCTCCCTCCACGAAAAATCGGGTGCAGTTCCTCTAAATTCAACCTTACTCACACCTAAACACATTAGCCTAGTTAGTATATAGGCGTATAACCCGAATAGTTAAGTAGTAACTCTCTAGTATAACACGGTACTAAAAAAAAAAGTAGCACTAAATATACAGGTTAGATTTTAAAATTATCTGTTTTAAAGACAATAAAAATCAATTTTATCGTCGCTTATTGCCTGTTACTAATTTTAGATACTACTTTAAAATTATTGTCAAATTTCAAGTTTTAATAAAGGCCACTAAGGAATACTTACTCAATGGTTTTCAACTCTTTCTTCATGAAAAATCTCGTATATTTTCTCTAAATTATACCCTCCTCACCAAGGCCGTAGCCAGCCAATAATTTCAGGGGGGGTTTGGTGGGTACATCCCCCAATTGCTGGAAGCTAGAAAAAAAAAATTCTAAATGATAAACAATTCTAGAAGCTCTCTGAAGTGATTTTTTTCCTGGTAAAATAACTCAATAACTGCCGAAGGCTTGGAAAATTTCTAAATATTAAACACTTTTTGAAACTCTGTGAAATTTTTTTATGGTAAAATAACCCTCAAACTGTCGAAGGCTAGGAAAATTTCGAAATATTTAACACCTATAGAAGTTCTCTGAAGTGCTTTTTATAGTAACACAGCCCCCTAATTTGTATTTGTATCTTAATTTTAATATTGTTTGAATCATAAATAAAGCCATCATAAAATTTCGCGGGGGGATTTGAACCCCCAAAACCCCTCCCTAGCTACGGCCTTGGTGAAAGGGTAAATCCACAATTCAGTCAGGCTAAAGTTTTGGTTATGACGGGAATCGAACCCGAGGCCCTAAACTCAGCAGCCAGACACGCTATCGACTAAGCTAAGGCGTCAGTTTACTTTTGTAAAATGTGTGGTTAAAAAAATGTGCATTAGCTACAGGGAACTGCTTCTTACCACCCTCGTTCGTGGAAAAAGCTCCGAAGTACACCTAGCCGGGATTCGAACACTGACCTCTCTATCACTGAAAAATTAGGCACGTCGAGACTGCCGTCTTGGTCAACGTGAAATTTAAAAATGACACCTGGACACGGGAATCAAACCCGGGACCTTTGGCTTAGTGCTCTAACCACTGAGCTATCCAGAAATCGTCCCTTGCCCAGGGTTATTCTTTACTCATATTTTAAGGCAGAGTCTATGATGGACTTAGCGAAAACCATCGGCTACAAATATGTGATTTTATTAAGATCACGAGCTATCAGATAACGCCACCTTCGACTCTGTAGTTGGCTTATTGGTGCCACCTATACAATTATTATAACTGTAAGGGATTGCATATTTAAGAATCAAAGCTATTATATTCCTGGATAGCTCAGTGGTCAGAGCATCGGCGTACTAAGCTAAAAGTCCCGGGTTCGATTCCCGTGTCCAGGTGTCATTTTTCAATTTTCAGAATATGATATCTAAACCCAGTGCATGACTTATTTGGTGCTGACTGACAGTTCACAGCTGACTTCTGACAGCTTTGAAACGTTACCAGACCAAATTATTAATCCCTACGTTGAACCATATGAGCTACAAAAAAACATGTGTTTAACAGCTGTAACTTCTGACCGTCAAAATTTAGGTATATACCTAAATGTTGACTGTCAGAAGTCAGCTGTGAGCTGTCAGTCAGCACCAAATAAGTCGTGGAGCTACTGTAGGAGCAAATATAATAGCTTTGGCTATTTTATTCTTGAGATCACTGTGGTTTGTTTACTAAAAGTTACTTAATCTCAGCGAATTGCATTACGTTTCAATGGAGGCGGATATTTGACTCATTTCCACAAGCAATGTGGGTTTGCAATCTTAATCTTGTTATATCAAGCTAGAGAGTTTAAATCACTGTTAGCCATAAAAGTGTCACGAAAGAACAAGAAATAAGAACAATTGCATACCAGCACATAACTAACTATCTTCAGTTACTACTTTTCCATTTAGTACTCGAGCAAGTAACTAATTTAGTGAACTGTTTAGTCAAGTGAATAGAACTCACTTCTATTTACGTGAGTAAGTACCTTCTTCCCCCCAGCCCGTTTCGCGGTAACTAAAAGCAAAATAAACAAGTGAAGTCAGGGTCAGTTTAGTGAAGTTAATTAGAGAAAGAAGTTCTCCAGGGTCATTTTATGAACCGAGTGATTATATCAGCACGCAAGAGAGCTCACCAATTTTGCCGGATAAGGTATTTTCACATACCTTCCAGCCTCCAGGGTTCTTTTACACGCCACAATCGACATGGGAGCGACGGCTTTACTTCCCCTCCGAAGGAAGTTGTGCTACGGATTTCCCCGACTGGGTTTGAACCCACTATCTCCAAGGTTAGCATTCACAAGGATAAACAAGGCCGAAAAACGGCTTACAAAGAAATTGAGTAGGAATTGAGGCGTTTGGAGTCTGGAGAAGCAGAAATAAACAATAAAATGTGGGTTCTACATTCAACCTTCTCTCAAGAAAAATAAGAAAATAAAAAAGACTCTAAAAAGTTCAATAATGCAGGAATAAATCGTAAGTTGCGCCATTTTGATTAATGTCAACCAAACACTCTATGTTGAAATATATGTGGACATTTTCTAAGCACTTAAAACCATACATTTAGCTACTTGATTTGGTTACTTATACACGTGTAAATTCGCCTTTAAGAGAATGTTACTTAAAGTTATACTAACTGGCAGCCATATTTGTCCTGAATCGGTGATAAACCGCCACGACAGTAATGATTATAGAAGAGTATCCATGGACCAAGAACAGATACTGCTGTACAATATTCCTTGGCGATGAAACCATCTGTTTAGCCATGTCTTTGTATTCTACAGTAGACCCATGGCTTCTTTGGTGATGACTGACAGCTCACAGCTGACAGCTGACGGCTTTGAAAAGCTACCAGACCAAATTATATATCCCTACGCCGAACCATATGATCTGCAAAAAACATGTGTTTAGCAGCTGTCACTTCTGACAGTCAAAATTTAGGTATATACCTAAATGTTGACTGTAAGCTGTCAGATGTGAACTGTCAGTCAGCACCAAAGAAGCCATGGGGCTACTGTACCTTACTGGATATAGGCTAACCGCAATAACATCTGAAGATCGTGCTAATGTACAAGAAAATGTAAAATACAGTACAATGTTCGTAGGAAGATTCTTTTAGAAAACACTAAACATATTCGTTTGATCTCAGCAATGATGACATTTTACCATATGATTTGGTGGCATTTATAGGTATTGAGAATATCTATCAAGAGCGACAGTTGCATATCACGTGACCTGACGTATAAATACGTGAAAGTAGATCTATAGCTCGATTTTCTTAGGAAGAGCCGTCTAGAAGACCTTTTTTCCTCATGAATCCAAATAAGTTATATTATATAGGATTCTAGTCAGATGAAAAAAGACTTTCAGAATGGTTTTTCGTGATAAAATCGGTGCTATAACTTTTATAGCTGTAAGATAAGGCTCTTCTTATGAAAGTTGTACTGTAGGGTGGCCTTGGCAATGCCCACTGGATCGCAAACTACTAACTCAAACAAACAAACAAAACTGCGCAGCTGGTCAACGATACGTGAGGCATTGACAAAGTACGCGAGACAGCAAAACGCGGACCAGACGCTTAGCAAGACTTGTCTGTCATTGACGACAATGAACTAGACGTTCGGGGTGTCCTTTTTTCTCCTCTGCGAGACAAGCGGCACTCTTCTTTGTTGTACTCACGTATGTGGAGGAAATGATGCATATATGAGGGGGGGG
>CABFWO010001283.1:162345-185696 GCA_902155825.1 Timema genevievae
ATGACTCTCGGGCGTGTCCAATAGCCTCAATCGCAGGCGGTGCCCCCCACCCCCCCCTCTGGGGTTATGTCCGCCGGTAGAGAATGCGTGACGCAGATGTAGGGACAAGGTCGAGGGCGTCCATCTGTGACACATTGACATGAATACGTCGCGTCGCCGCCCGGCACAGATCAATACGACAGCCGCTGTGCCCCCTCTCTCTCTTTACCCTCAAGCAAGAGCCCTGTAAACTGCAATAATCATCGCCCGCAGGTATCCAGGGGGTTCCCCAATCAACCCCAGAGATCAACTACAGCCACACACAAAAAAATGAGTTCATCACCGCGTCTTACTACCTGTTCAGGTTGCACGCATATGTACTAATCACGATGATGGGGTAGGGATGAGGAAGGAGACATTTTAGAGGTAATTCACCCCGCATTTGCGTGGAAGGAGAGTGTGAAACCATTTGGGGGGGGGGAACCCTCAGTATACCCGACCGTGATTTGAACACCAATCACCCCGTCATCGGCAGTTCAGTCTATTGCAAGTGTGACGCTTTAGACCACACGACCACCGAAGCGGGTTACACAAATATTGAATATCCTCATCATCACGAACCGGAAGCGAACTGGAACCTCCTTACCACTATAGACGGAGACGGTAGTACACAGCAGTCTTAATGTCCTCCTGAAAGTCATAGAGTGGCCAAGTGGGGCGCCGTGGTCCCTGAATCTTCCCGTACGTCACGATTATTCCACAGTCACGTGAGGGAAACTTGACAATTCGGTGTTAAAACAATAGTTCTTGGCTCCATAGCATTCCATGTCACATTCACATGTGTGTCCCTGTAGTCATAGAGAGTAGTCACATGTGCTTATAACATCCCATGTGTGTCCTTGTGGTCAGAGAGAGTAGTCACATGTTCTTATAACATCCCATGTGTGTCCCTGTGGTCATAGAGAGTAGTCACATGTGCTTATAACATCCCATGTGTGTCCCTGTGGTCATAGATAGTAGTCACATGTGCTTATAACATCCCATGTGTGTCCTTGTGGTCATAGAGAGTTGTTACATGTTCTTACTAACTTGGTTCGATCTCAGTTATTTTAAGTTCGGTCTCAATTATGTAATTCAGTATAAATAATATTAAGATTCCTCTTATCGTGAATGGCCTTTTAATGTAAAGGTTTTTTTTCTTTCAATAATATGTTTCAAAAAAGTGGATAGTAGTAACGAGACTCCCATTAGAAATACATTGCGCTATCCTTAGCCAGCTTATCGACACTGAACCTGTAAATGACTATAGGGCCGAGATTATTTTACCGATAGGGGTCAAACTTGATATCTAGGGTTTTAATAAGGTTCCCCAGATAAGTTTTTGGAGTTATCTATCCAGCCCTAAGATTAAGGATAGTTTACTCAGGACAAAAAGAGAAAAAAATTGTCTTAAAATAAGATCTAAATTATTATTATTATTATTAGTATTATTATTAGCACCGCGTCTTACTACCTGTTCGGGTTTTACGCACTTACGCTAATGTGTAGTGGTAGGGTGATTGTGAAATGAAATGGAGGACCTACAGTTTAACGTGGGATCCGAACCACGGCGGAGGCCTGGCATTCCACACATTCACAAGTTGTGATTAATACACGTCTTGTCAGAGGTGAAGGAAGGGTTTGGCAAGCAGATAAATCTGTGCAGGGACCGAGGATTGAGCCCCGGACCCCCAGCACAGAAGTCTGACACCTTACCCCTATACCATCAGGTCACCTAAAATAATCTTACAATTGCATCTCATTTTCCAATGACTTTGACGGTACTTTTCATATGAGGATATTTCTAATTTTGATCATATCTCCGCAACTCTTTGAGATAATAAATAACTTATCATTGTAAGTTATAGCGCTCTTAAAAATAAACAAGTTTTATTTGAAAGAACATTTGATTAAAATCCATATTTTCCGAGTTATAGCTGCATCTTTGGAGAGTGGGGAGTCGAAAATGCACAGAACAAATAATATATTTATGTAACCATATATATTATTTAAAGAATGCTCTTTGATGAGATGCGATGTTATTTTTTTTACTATTATGTTCCTATAACAATGTATATTATTTCGTTTCACATATCTTACGAGTTTTAAGAATAATTTATACAAAGTAACGAGAAAGTATGCGCCGTGCAGCCTATCATTTATTTCAAAGGTTCCTTCCGACCAAAAACTCTTGATATTCAAAAGTTAAATCCGCTTAGCATTCAACTCCATAGAGGAGCGAAACAAATCAAGGATAAAAACATCTTTGAGAAGCTGTTTGTACGACGTAAACGGGACTTCCTGAAACTTGGAACGCACATTCTTACCGAGAAAGGAATTTTCGGATAAGGATGGAATTCGGTCCGGGCCTGTTCCGGGTTTAGGATAGAGAGAGAGAGAATTATCTTCATAAAACTAATCATGACTTACACTTGAAAAGGAAGATACGTTATTTGTTTTTTTACTATAACTATTAAATTTTATAGGGAATACGCTGGCTACTAGTCTAGGAAAACAGGATGAAGAGTGTAAATAGTATTAGTATAGCCTTTAACGCCGATAACAAGATTAAAAAGGGGTGAATTATAAGATATTTGCCTAAACAGAAGATAGAAAAATCCCATATTTTGAACCCCGTACCCCTCCTTTTCAGTGAACCCAACCGGAGATCGAACCCCGGTATTCCTTGAGTAAAAGTCAGACGCGCTAACGCACACTCAACTTTGTTGGTAGCACGTTATTACTGTAGTATTTAATAGGTGAAGCAACTGAAAACTCCCTTTTCTTTATTTTCAATATAATTAGTGTTAATTGACGTGCAATTTCTAAATGACTTACAAACTAGCTTAACGCCAGGATAGTTAGATTTAACGCCAGGATAGTTAGATTTAACGCCAGCGTAATCGACTGGGGTACCAGACTGCCCCAGGAATGTTTTACTTACCCTCTTTTAGCGAATGATTGTGCCTATATTCATAAAAACCTTTTCATCCGTACGCCATTATACTAACTATCTATTTGTCCTTATGTTAAACCAGTCAATAGCACGCACTAGGTTTAAGAGTCCCGGGTTTGGTTGCCGACGTGGCCGAAAAATGTATCACTGGTGTAAATGAGGATGTCTCCTACACAGCAAAGCAATGATGGTCGGGGGTTTGGGTGTCGTGTCTTTTTTAAAGCTAAGTTAGTTTTAAGCCGTGTGGTGATTTCAGTTGGTTCAGTAAGGGCATTTGGACCCGCCTCGGTGGCGTAGTTGGCTAACGCGCTAGTCGTATTGAGCTCGACTGCCGAGGACGGGGAGATCGAGGTTCGAATCTCGGTCGGGTGAACTGGGGGTGGTTTTCCCTAAATGGTTTTCCACTCTCCCTCCACGCAAATGCGGGTTCACTTCCTCTAAATTCAACCTTAGCAATTCCTAATCCATTAGCGTAGTTAGTACTTAAGCGTATAACCCGAACGGGTAGTAAGACGCGGTGCTAAATAAAAAAAAAAGTAAGGGCATTTAACAAAATTATTTAAAGTATCAATAAAATCAACTTACTGTGAATTCACACGTTCAGTGAAAAGAGAAGAACTGAAACGTGGCCACGTGACGAGCTAAGATCCAATAAAAGCGTGAACTGTGTTTGTCGTTTTGCACTAGCTGAGACAATATCAGCTCTATCCGCACTTCTCCATAAAATCTGCGTGGAAGAACCAATCGAATTCCTAAACCAATCGACTCAATCAGTGCGCATGTGTCCACAAAGTGAGATGAAAGCAGACAACCGCGTCTACTGTTTTGAAATGATTTTAAATATCTTGTTAGATGGAAAACACGTGTGTCGTTCTAGTTCTGTTTTGTTTCACTACAAGACACAATAATTATAAAACATACACCGTGACAATAATCAACTGTTTTTAGTTTGTGTTGCAAAGCATCATGGGTCATGAAAAGTCTCTGCTAGCCTGTGAATATCTACGTCACTAAAGCCTATTATGCTCTGTTTTTTTGGCCAACTTAACTTAGAACACCACAACAAACATCAACACAACCTATCGTGGCGCTAGCAAGTGTAGTTGCTGAGTAACCTTTATACAAACAATACATTAGTGGGATCTGCCTGGGATGGAACTACAGTAGCCCCATGGCTTCTTTGGTGCTGACTGACAGTTCACAGCTGACTTCTGACAGTCAACAATTAGGTATATACCTAAATTATGACTGTCAAAAGTGACAGCTGCTAAACACACGTTTTTTGCAGATCATATGGTTCGGCGTAGGGATACATAATTTGGTCTGGTAGCTTTTCAAAGCCGTCAGCTGTCAGTTAACACCAAAGAAGCCATGGGGCTACTGTAGTTCTCCTAGATATAGAGCCGACCTTACTTACCACCCGGCCACAACAAATGGATCTGGATATGAGCCTCGTCGGAATGTGACATATGTGGTTTTTTAGAGGTCGAGGTGATGATATATGGAGGATATCATTTCGAAAGTCAGAATACCCCCACCCCCTCTAAGTACACAATACGGTCAATAAGGAAGGGCTTTCAACGGGCTCCGTTAATACCTACCCAGGTCTGAAAATGTCGGTCTGAGGTCGACTTATCTTTATTGCCTCATGCATCAGGATATGTTTCAACATATCACGTCGTCAGGGAGGAGCGCGCACGTTTTGAGAGTCGTAGAAATCGTCTCTTGACAAGGAAACGACATTTACCGGTATGGAAATAATTTCTCAAATGTTGTCATCGTGAACGAGTTGTGTGTATTTCGTGAAGGTGTTTAGAGAGGCAATAAACAACAGAGTTTAATAATCTAAATAGAAAAAAAAAACAGACTTAAGGTGCGGCCGAAGGGAGCGCAAGTATTTTTACAGTTTTTATAGAATTGAATTTTCTTGGCCAAAATATTTCTCCAGTAGCAACATAGAGTTTTAGTTTTCTGCACATGTTGATATCAACAGATCTTGAATATCCGGCAGGGGTGTCCTGGAATGTTTTCAAAACATTTTCTCCTTATTTAAAAAGTCTTGACCAAATTCCAGGACACCCTTGACAGATATTGAAGATCTGTTGATATTAGCATGTGCAGAAAACTAAACTCTATGTTGCTTCTGGAGAAATATTTGATTTATTTTGGCCAAAAAAAATGAGTGCTATAAAAACCGTAAAATTACTCTCGCTCCCTTCGGCCGCACCTTTAGGTATCCGCCTACCGGATTGCTGGAACACACGCAAGACATCCAGAAATTTAGGATTTTTTTTTTTTTTAGTTTTTGCACTTCGTCCTATTACCTGTTTAGGTTATATGCATACGTACTAATTACGCTAATGAGTTAGGAATTAGGAAGGCTATATATAGAGGAAGTGTACCCGAATTTACGTGGAGGGAGAATGAGAAACCATTTAGGAAAAAACTCGGTGCACCCGACCGTGATTCGAACTCCAATATCTCTGTCATCTGAGACCTTGTCTATTGTAAGAGTGACGACTTATAACATGCGGCCACCGAAGCGAGTAAATGGTTTGCTATTTTAAAATCTTGTTCACGTAAAAATGGTGGTAATATGAATTAATATGTTCCTACAGGTAAAAAAACTTAACATTTTTTATTGTTCCTGATTTTATTTATTTTTTGTGGAAATGTCAAATTAGCTAATTAATTTAACCTTTCTTTACCCGTGAAATGTCTCAGTTCTTAGGAAAAAATAGTAAATGTTTAGAAACCTAGAACTAGCATCCCTCAAACAAAGCAATTTTTTTTCAAACAGGGTCAATATAGAACATACCCGCTTCGGTGGCCGCGTGATCTAACGCGCTAGTCTTGCAATGGACTAGATTGCGGATGATGGGAAGATCGAGGTTAAAGTACCGGTCAGGTGTAATGAAGGTGTTCTTTTAAAAGGGTTTATCTCTATTCTTTCACGCAAATGTTGATGCACATCCTCTAAATTCAACCTTCACCATCCCTAGCACATTAGCACGTATAACACGAACGGGTAGTAAGACGCGGTGGAGAAAAAAAATTGTAAACATTTGTCTAGTGTTATTAAATGCATTATAATCTTACCAAATTTTTCTAGTATCCTATTTTCTTATAAAGGTCCTAGTATTTAATAATAATAATAATAATAATAATAATAATAGTAATAATAATAATAATAATAATAATAATAATAATAATAATAATAATAAAGGTATTTACTTGGGCTGAGCTAGGCCCAATACCTTGTCTCACCTTTCACCTTTCACCTTTGGATTAGTGTTTTATGAGTCTTTCAACTATTATATCTAACCCAAGGGGTTTTAACGGCCTAATACAGGAGGTAGGCATGAGTAGGATAAGTCGAGTGGAAGTGCATCCGCATCAGCATAGAGAAAGGGGGGTGATAAATACCCGTGTGTCAAAACCATATTTGGTTCACCCTGTCAAGAGTAAAACCTGGACAGGCAATCCAGTATATCGCGAGCCTGATGCTTCATACCACGCGATCACCTGTGCGGGAACAGTTTGCCTCGGTGATACAATGCCAGAGTCAAGCAGACCACGAAGTTTCCTACTTGAGTGAATTCGAAGCTATTTTGTAAAGCGGGTTGCATCTTAGTTTGCCGCACCTAAGCACTCTAAGCACTAATCACACTTAGACGCCAACGTACGAATTAGAAAGAGAGTGAAGAAAGTGAGCAATTCACCCTCTTGTTTATCTACTTAAAGCAATTACCCTCTTCCTCTGACGAGTGTAAGCACTCACTCTAGCATTTGCGCCTGGTCAGCATTGATCCGAATTTAATTACACTGATGGGGTAGGTACGAGTAAGATAGAATTTTAAATTAAGTTTACCCAAATTTTCGTGGAGGGAAAGTGGAAAACCACCTAGGAAGAGTGGAAACACCCCTTCAATACACCCCGGTCCAAAGAAAGCCAGACTATACTATCTTGACGTTTAGTTGGCCCCCCTTACATGGCTCGGCAAATTTATAAGAGCGCTCACCCAGAAATATTTGTTTTTAGAAAGTATGAATTTCCGGTGGCATAGATTGGGGCTTCGAACCCCAGAAGGGTTTATTAAGTTTTTTAATCTCACAGATTGTTATTTCCCCTTTCCCTCCTTGCAAATGCGCGTACAGATCCTCCAATCTCTACCTCCCTCGCCATTAAAAGACGAGGAACAGGGAAACCATTTACTGATAGTAAAATAAATAGTAAAATTATTCTGTTAGGCATCTGAATTAAAGTTCTTTTGAAAATAAAAAGTGTGCTGCAAAATTTTATAAATGTTTAATTTATAATTTATAGATAGCGATTTTATGAGTTCAAATCATCACAATTAACCAGTCATAAGGGGTCAAACTTGATATTTTATGTTTTTTACGTACCATTGTTAAGGTAAAGTAATTTAATGTATGGGGCTGTAATTTAGTATAATTAGACATTTATGTGAGGTATACACAGTGAAATATTTATAGCTGGGATGGGTAACCCTGTTACCAATCGCAATTGGGCAAAAAAAAGGTGTGGCGAATTTGAGTTTTCCAGCTCTTCCAGTAAAGTGCACTTTTTCCCTGACCGCTAGGAGAATCTTTTTAGTACCATTTGATTCACTTTCGTAAAGTGACTCACCTGGATTTTATCTTGTATTGAGACCTTTTTAACATTTTAGTATAATTCAATATGTTTGTTTTGTCGTTTTAACAATTTTAGTTTACTTTAACACGTTTGTTTTATCTTTTTAACAGACTATTATTTTAACATGTTTGTCTTGTCTTTTTAACCTACATATTGTTTTAATGCTTGTTTTGTCTTTTTAAAGGAATGATACACCTGTGGTTTTTTTAGGAGGTGTATCATTTATATAATTTTATTATTATTATTATTATTATTAGCACTGCGTCTTACTACCCGTTCGGGTTATACGCACTTACGCTAATGTGCAATGGTAGGGTGATTGCGAGATGAAATGAAGGACCTACAGTTTAACGTGGAATCCGAACCACGGTGGAGGCCTGGCATTCCTCACATTCACAAGTTGTGATTAATACACATCTTGTCAGAGGTGAATGAAGGGTTTGGCAATCAAATAAATCCGTGCCGGGACCGAGGATTGAACCCCGGACCCTCAGCACAGAAGTCTGACACCTTACCCCTAGACCACCAGGTCACCGTTCCATATAATTTTAATAGCCCATTTGAGCACTCCCATGGATTGTCTCAAATGGGTATTCTCTCATATTGAGATATTTTTAATACAGATTCTTAGTATTTTATATTGTCTTTTATTTTGATCTACCTGTTTATTCTAACAGATGGACTTTTTTTTTTACTCTCCCCTATGAGGATTTTACAATGACTTTATAATTTTTAAGGCCCTAATGACCTCATTGTGTCGACGAGCCTATAAACACCAATAATATTTTTTCCTGGCGGCGTGTGCCGGTTGTAAATTGATATTTCCTGTATAACAATGGAAGAATTCCGCATGCGCATTGAGTTCAGATATTCAGCCAATGTTTTTGCAACTTGTCAGATAAAAGGATTATAAAATTTCGCATTAAATTATCCAACATTCTCAATCCGAACCAATTTTATCATTTTCGTCTGACGCAGCGGTAAATTAGTAGTCAAAGGTTACATGTTTTGGATAAACTTGTTATAACAGTGTGTGTTGGATTGAGCAACAATTTCTCAATTCTTACATGGTGTGACGAATTTCATTTCTCATTCGCTGCAACTGTGGCTACATCGAAAAATATGTTGCCCACCTCTGATTTATAGTATGTTAAAGAAAAATAAATTTTAATGTGTAAGCAGTTTAAAAGTGGTAAAGTTACAACATTTTTAATCATATATAAATACTGTTATTTTTATACCCAATAACCTTTTTTTTGTCTCATTTTGTAGAACAAAATGTCGTTTTTAGAATATTTTTTTCCTAAACTAATCCTTTTCGTCAATTTTATTAATGTGTCCGAATTGAATATTAAAAATATAGATTTAAAATGTATATTTGGTGAAATGTCTTGTTTTGACTGTTCCGATGGTAAAGACAACAGACACTGACTAGCAGAACATGATATGCCAGGCCCAGACAGAGGGTCAGGTAATCCCAACTAATTAAACACCCAGGGTCCAGTGATCACAGGCTTACAGACCACGCCCCCTTTCACACGATAGCGACGCTCCTGTGTACAAGCCCAACAGAAGGAGGCGGTTGTTTCAGGGAACTAGTTATTAACTCTGTCCTTCAGACATGAAACAGCTTCACCGGCACGGGCCTGACTCGAACTATGAAAACAAAACAAATTGCTTGGAGGAGAGGGGAAATAAAAAAAACATTACTTTAACTCTATTAGTTTTAATGAGAAGATAATGGTGACCGTCTAAAGATCTAACTGAGGATTTTGATGAATGACGACGTTACATGACCCCCTGAAACCCAAAAAGTTGTTTCCCCATGCCGTCTATCTGTATCTCAGCCTAGAGTCGAAACCATTTTACTGATCGAGCTGAAAGTATCTGGAGTTTTCATAAGATTCCCCCCGAGGAGTTTTTGGAATTAGATATCCAACCATAAAATTAAATCTAGTTAACTGAAGAACAAAAAGAGAAAAAAATCGATTTTCTCGATATTCGCTCTAAAGATTTTGATTAAATTTCGTATCCAGGCACTGTTTAGCATTACAATTTTTGATCATTTTTAGCTCATCAAAGTCCGGGTCCAGGTCATGATCATCCCGGAATTTTAATGGGAATTTCTCTACCCATTACGAATTCCAACATCCCTCATGACAAATATATAATACGGTAGCGCATCTGTCTACTGAACTAACGGTCCCGGAATCTATTCCCAGAATGGTCGAAAGAATTGATCACTGATCAAATTGGAGCCATGACGTTTCATTGTGATGAGTTAACGAACGGGAGACTCGATGTTGTGTCAGTTCTAGAATTAAGTTGGTCTTCTAAAGTCGTGTGCTGATCTCATCAATCGGTTCAGAAAACTAGCGATAAATGCACTTTAATAAAAACAAAACAGTTACGATGGGCCGCAATTAGACTGTGGCTTTTTTAAGCATTGCGTCTTACTACCCGTTCAGATTTGGGATAAGTAAGGTTGCACTTAAAGGAAGTGTACCCGAATTTGCGTAGAGGGAGAGTGGAGAGCCATTAAAGAAAAACCACCCTCAGTACACCCGACCGGAATCGAGCTCGGATCTCTCCATCATCGGCATTCTAGTCTACTACGAGAGTGACGTCTTAGGCCATGCGACCACCAAAGCGGGTTATGTCGATATTAATGAGCTATTTACACACGAATAATTGCATAGTTATATATTTTTTTCAGTGACACACATTATTATGTCTGCGTGCAAAGCGTATGCACAATATTTATATTTTTATTATCCGTCATAAAATGAAAAACATGATCTGTTCCTCCATAACAGGATACAACATGGAGGCCGTAGTCTAAATATTATTTACTTGTATGGTAGCTATATTCTTGAGCACGTTCAAGAATCGATGACAAGACCACCCGCGTTCAAACCGTTACGTCCGTAATAAGACGTGTTCAAACAATAGCATCGGGGTAGAACAATTCATACCTGTGACGTCACGGCAATTCGAGATAGGATTTCTTATGTTAGTGTATTTACGTTTTATTGGGCGAGTTTTAAAGAAACAACATTGAAACAAAAAACCATTAATTACTTTAATCCTTCTAGAGTTATTTTTTTTATCTTTGAGAAATTTCTATTTTGAAACTCAATTCTTTTTTTAAACGTTTATAGCTCGAGCTATTTGGTTTAATCACGAAAATGTCCTGTAGGAATCCTCCTGCCAGGATGAAGATTAAAAAAAAGTCCTTAGAAGCAAATGTTTATCCAGAATAGGAAACTTAACAAGGAAAATATAATTTTGATATCCAGGAGCAAAGGGTAGTGTGTGTGTGTACCAGTCAGTGGAAGAGGGAAAGTGCCATCAGCAGATAAACGAGAAGCCTCGCATGATGACCTGCTCATTTTCTTCCCCCTCTATATATTCCGTACATTGGCGTCTAATTTTGATACTGCACCGCGTTGAAGGGGGTCAGTGCACCTGGCTACGAGTCTAGGGGTCCCGGGTTCGATTCCCGACTGGTATCTTGGGTATTTTTCCCGAAACTACCCCAACGGTCTCCAGGGTTTGGTTGGTTAGCCTTTAAGTTGGGTTTAAGTGTTTCCACTGGTTCCACCCTCTCATACTCACTTTCACCCTCATACTCACTATCATCATCATCTCATCTCATCGGGACATGGAAAGAGCTTCCAGGAAAGGAAGTACTATTAGTACATTCAGGCGTCCCCTGGGCATCGGTACATTAGTACTGGCTAATCTTTCCACAATCAGGTATACGAGGGGTGTAGCCCAGATGCGCTATATTATTATTATTATTACTATTATTATTATTATTATTATTATTATTATTATTATTAAAGCTTAGCGTGCTTAAGTTCGTCAAGTTAAGATGCAACCCTGCCTCGCAAAATAGTTTCCAAATCTCCAAGCAGGCAACGTCGTTTAAAAAAACAAAAAAGCTCGTGGGTTAAATCATTAAAATATAGATTATATGATTTTTTTTTCTTTGAGCGGCCTGCAGTAAGGCTCGCGTGCGAGGACCCGGAAGTGGCAGTCCCAGTCACCGTGCGTGCTACCCCCCGTGGGGTTCTAGCCCCCCCATCCCTCGCAAAGTTACACTACTGAACACCCCCTCAATAACCGTGACCACTCCAGGCTCAGAGTAGGCTCCGCACCGCACGCAAGATGTAGAGAACACCGCTCGAGGTAAAACAATGGTCGATAGCACCGAGGAGCTAGTCAGGAGCTATAGAGGACTACCTTGGGACATCGGCTGAAGTGGAGGCAGGTCCTGCCGTGGTCGAGAGCACCGAGGTGGTAGGGATGAGGACGTTAGAATTTGAAGAGTACAGAGGAAAAAAAGGAGGAAGTCAATTTTCAACTCAAAGTGAGTTAGTACTGCCATCTTTTAGACAATCATTAGACCTTTCTAATTCACTTTAGATTATGATTAAAAGAGTTCTCCCTCATTTTTTAATTTTTTTAAGTATTTCCTTGAGTTCTTTATGGGGTTTGAAGTATAAAAGTTGTGGTCCTGGAAAATGAGTGTAATGTGGCTTCCTCCTATTTCCCCTGTACCCTCAATTTTAGAGTTAAATATATCCGCGTTTGCGTGGAAGGAGAGAGGGAAATCATTTAGGGAGAAAAATCACTCCTAAGTACATCCTACCGAGAGATTCGAAACCCCGACCTTCACGTCAACGGTCAAACCAGTCTGATCGAGTCTGACATTCAAAACCGCGTGCACACAGATGCGGAGGATTTTAATTTTTAAATATTCGTTTTGTGAATTGGAATATTTAAATTGTTATTGCACTTTTTAGATAATATTTTCAAGAGTTTACACACAAATCATCACCATTACAACCAATGTGAAGCGAATAGAAAGATGGAGACCATTGGAGGAAATGACGTCACCCAGTACACGTGCTTACGTCACTCAGTACACACCAGTTATATTTTAGTACTAAAACAGCCATATATATTTTAAATAAGTAGAATGATTACGTTAAATGGACATTGATGTGTATTTTAAAGGTTTATTTATCATTTAAAGTTCCAAAATGTGACCTGATTTTCAACAACTTACTTTGTCTTCCATAGCTTTGTGTATTTAACGCGATGGTTTGTGTACCGAGTGACGTCACACTCTCAGCCAATCAGATGTCTCTCTCCATCTGACGAAACCTTCTGTTCTCTTTACATTGATTACAAATATTATATTTCTCAACCTTATCAGTAAGATATCAGTATCTTTTACAACTATAGATATGGGAAATGGAAAATTTTACGTTTAATTTTTATGGTTTGGAAAATTTTAATTTTTTTTTCCTAGCAAAAAAAAGCTATATAAATAACTTCCAATAAAGTAAAAACAGTGATTCCAGTTCTTTTCTCACACTCACGTATCTACTACTAGCGCTTGGTGGTCGGATGTGTCACTAACGTCGGGACTGCTTTAGACCAAATATGTTAATAATTAAATACAGTATTGTAAGCAAAGACTTTACGAATAATTACATCCCCCCTTCCCTGGAATTTAACCAATAAATTTCCATCTCTTTCAGTTATCATTATTTATTTGGATATTACTTTCAGTTTATCATTAATAATATTACTAAAATATTTTAAAGGCTGGCTTATTTGATTATTTATGCATATATATATATATATATAGAAAGAGAGAGAGCGAGAGCTTATATATAGACCTATTAGGCACTAGAGATGGGCGAAACAGTGATTTTACAATATCAGTGACTGTGATTTTAAAATATCGGTGATTTATACCAGTGATTTGTCACTGTGACTGGCATTCACAGTGTCTTGATGGACCAATATTTTTTCACTTTCCAACCATGGTCAAAGCTAGTATTTAGCTGCTGTCCGAGTAGGTGAGTACAATCGAGTATGGAGTATTTCTGAGTACTGGGTATTTAGTATTTACTCGAATAGTCCCATGAGTATTAGGCACTAAGTAGCACCTCCATCAACACAGCTCTTTCACCAACTTAATAGGTCGCAAATCACCATTGCGTAACATTTTCGTCTCAATTCATGACATGTAGAATACCCAGATGCTGCCTTTATACCTTAATCCTCCTAAACTAACTTGACACTTTAATACACGAAGCTGCCACTATATCATATCTACACCTTGGTCCTAAACTAACTCGGTATGTTAAGACCTGAAGCTACCTCTATGTCATCTCTACACCTTGGTCCTAAACTAACTCGGTATGTTAAGACATGAAGCTACCTCTATGTCATCTCTACACCTTGGTCCTAAACTAACTCGGTATGTTAAGACATGAAGCCACCTCTATGTCATCTCTACACCTTGGTCCTAAACTAACTCGGTATATTAAGACATGGAGCTACCTCTATATCATCTCTACATCTTGGTCCTAAACTAACTCGGTATGTTAAGACATGGAGCTACCTCTATATCATCTCTACACCTTGGTCCTAAACTAACTCGGTATGTTAAGACATGGAGCTACCTCTATGTCCTCTCTACACCTTGGTCCTAAACTAACTCGGTATGTTAATGCCGGGGCCGGTTAATGAGACGTACAAGAGTTATTACGGAGCTACCGCGAGGTACCGTTCAGAACCAGAGGGTTCCCCCACAAGAGTTTGTCAATGAGACATGAACTATTACACCGACTGAGAGGTCAGGGAGCCGCCATTGTCTTGATAAAAAGGGGTTATTCACGACAAGGGATACTTAAAAGCCGCCACTTGGTGTGTGGTCGGTCGTCTTGAAGAGTGAGACGGGTTTTGATATTTAAATTTATTTATTTTCATCTTCGCTTTCTGTTTTACTGAGGGTCTTACTACTCGCCGGGGCTATGAGCAGGGCCCAGACTTTGAAGGCCCAAAATTGATTAAAAAATTACTTATAAAATGATCCAAAACAAAAATAAAAATTACTTCAAATTTACAACAAAAAAATCTAACGATTTAATGAATGCACACGACTATATCAAACACGCACTTTACAAATGACAACTAAAAAATATTTTCGCAAAGAAAAGCCTCCAACAACTAAACTCTTGCATTCTGCTGAATATAATATTTATCTACAAATATCTGGTTGATAAGTAATAGCTACCCCTCCTAACGCAACCCTCTCCAGCCTAGTTGCATTCTCACTAGGAATGTGTATTTTACAACCAGACAAGCAAAGAGGAGACAAAGTTCATGGCCTACATTATCTTCTTATTCAGACAACTGTGATACAAAGTTCATGGCCTACATTATCTTCTTATTCAGACAACTGTGATACAAAGTTCATGGCCTACATTATCTTCTCATTCAGACAACTGTGATACAAAGTTCATGGCCTACATTATCTTCTCATTCAGACAACTGTGATACAAAGTTCATGGCCTACATTATCTTCTCATTCAGACAACTGTGATACAAAGTTCATGGCCTACATTATCTTCTCATTCAGACAACTGTGATACAAAGTTCATGGCCTACATTATCTTCTCATTCAGACAACTGTGATACAAAGTTCATGGCCTACATTATCTTCTCATTCAGACAACTGTGATACAAAGTTCATGGCCTACATTATCTTCTCATTCAGACAACTGTGATACAAAGTTCATGGCCTACATTATCTTCTCATTCAGACAACTGTGATACAAAGTTCATGGCCTACATTATCTTCTCATTCAGACAACTGTGATACAAAGTTCATGGCCTACATTATCTTCTCATTCAGACAACTGTGATACAAAGTTCATGGCCTACATTATCTTCTCATTCAGACAACTGTGATACAAAGTTCATGGCCTACATTATCTTCTCATTCAGACAACTGTGATACAAAGTTCATGGCCTACATTATCTTCTCATTCAGACAACTGTAATACAAAGTTCATGGCCTACATTATCTTCTCATTCAGATAACTGTAATACAAAGTTCATGGCCTACATTATCTTCTCAGTCAGACAACTGTGATACAAAGTTCATGGCCTACATTATCTTCTCAGTCAGACAACTGTTATATAAAGTTCATGGCTTATATTATCTTCTCATTCAGACAACTGTGATACAAAGTTCATGGCCTACATTATCTTCTCAGTCAGACAACTGTGATACAAAGTTCATGGCCTACATTATCTTCTCATTCAGACAACTGTAATACAAAGTTCATGGCCTACATTATCTTCTCATTCAGACAACTGTAATACAAAGTTCATGGCCTACATTATCTTCTCATTCAGACACCTGTTATATAAAGTTCATGGCCTACATTTTCTTCTCATTCAGACACCTGTTATATAAAGTTCATGGCCTACATTATCTTCTCATTCAGACAACTGTGATACGAAGTTCATGGCCTACATTATCTTCTCATTCAGACAATTGTGGACTGGAAACATTAATGTTTGAGTATTTATGCATTTATAAAATATCTATGGGGTTTAATTTACATTTATTCAACATGAATGCCTAAGATCAATTCAATAATGGCTAAAAATAACTAAAAAAAAAGCTTAAAAATCGCCCAAAAAGGACACAAACCAAGATAATATAACCTAAAAATCTAAAATGACCATACCATCAATGCATCCGTACAGGATTCTAACCACGACTTCCCCATCAACGGCAAACTCGGCCATATGAACTTGGCTTTTAGACTCTGTATGTTCACTAGTGTGGGTGAAAACTGAGCCAGTATGGAACTCATCCTAACAACGTTATAGTACAAACCTGACAACCACACCCCAGATCGTTAATTTACCACTTAACTGAATGCTAACGACAACTTTAAGCTCCATTTTAGAAAAAAAAAGTACGCTTCACCGCACAGACTTTCTCGCTTCTTTACCTAAAAAATTGATATATTTATCTCAATCTCGTGAGATGTGTGAAAAGAAATAATAAACATTATTGCAGAAACATAATTGAAAAGATTTTTTTTCATTTATTTGAGGTATATGACGTGCGTTTTCTGAACTTATCAATTATTTCAGCACAAGACTTATAAACTAACTTAAGGTGGGGTGCTAGTGAGCGTGAGTTTAGGGCAGTATTTTTAAAGTTTTGATAGCATAAACATTTTTCAGCCAAAATAAATAAAATATTTCTTCTATAGAAACATATAGTTTAGTTTTCTGCACATGCTAATATCAACAGTCCTTGAATATCTGTTAAGAGTATCCTGGAATTTAATGACAACTTTTTCTCTTAATTTAAAAAGTTTGTCACCAAATGCCACCATGCTCATGCCAGATATTCAAAAACTGTTGATATTAGCATGTGCAGAAAGCTAAACTATATGTTTCTATAGAAGAAAAATTTGATTTATTTTGGCAAAAAAAAAAATGTATGCTATAAAAACTGCAAAATCAATACACTAAACTCGCGCTCACTATCACCCCTTAAATCTTCTAAAGACACAACACCCAGCCCCCTGGCCGTTAATTCAAGTTAGTTTATAAGTCGTGCACTGATATAATCAGTCGGTTCATAAAATGTACCTTAAATAACTTGAACAAATGGAAACATTAAATGATAATATCTATCAAAAGTAACAGCTGCAGATAACATGACTTGATGTATGAATATATGAAAATTATTTTAGTAACTTTTTATGGACGTCATAAAAAGTTCCTTCCTATATAAATCAGACTATAAGTTGAATCCCTTAAAGCTCACTCTTTTGTTTCCGTGTGGGGATTTTTAGACCGATAGGTAAAAAATATTTTGCCATCGAAAAATAAAATAATAAAGCCACGAGGAGGGGGGAAACATTTCTTGTTTGTAGCAGTTTAAATTATCGTTGAAACCCAATATTACAACAGCTAGAGAATGGACGTGGTAAACAACAATATAATGGAGAGAAAAAACGAGTCTTACATTCTGTTTTAAAAACCAAACACACATAAAGTCGTTTATTATTTTAAAATAATAAATCGAACCGCAACTAATACTTTCCGGAGTAGCTGATAATTTAATAAACTCACATATACATATTTTCAAAGTAGTGTGAGGTTTTTAAACACATAGAATAGCTCATTAAAAACAGTCTAGCCAAACTAATTAATAGAAACAAGGTATGTTTTTTCTATTACCTATTGTAAAGGAAATCTGATCTATAAATACTTGTTAAAGTAGAGCCTATAAAACTACAATAATTAAACACACAGGTTAAATTTCAACTGTTGTTTTAAAAACACCGACCACACACTAAGCGAATAAAGGAAAAGCGCATTATTTTAATTTTCTAGTGCAAGGTTAACGCATACATTAACGACATCACTGCAAGTAGAGATAGTACAGTAGCCCCATGACTTCTTTGGTGCTGAGTGACAGCTCCCAGCTGAGGGCTTTGAAAAGTTACAAGACCAAATTATGTATCCCTACGCCGAACCATATGATCTGCAAAAAACATGTGTTTAGCAGCTGTCACTTCTGACAGTCAAAATTTAGGTATATACCTAAATGTTGACTGTCAGAAGTCAGCTGTGAACTGTCAGTCAGCACCAAAGAAGCCATGGGGCTACTGTACTTTCCCTTGTTCATATATTTACGTTTTTATTCGGCGAGTTTTAAAGATACAAACAGTGAAACAAAAAACATACATTCTTAAATAATTCTAAAAACACGGTCACAAAATTATGTATTTAATCTTGTTTTTATTTTGTAAGGGGCTGGCCATAAACTAAATCACGTTAATTTTTGTTTGTTTTTCTACTACCACCTCTTGCCCCTTGTCACAATTTTGTGAACCACCTCCTAATATTACGTCACAATATTAAGCACCCCTTTCCCTCCCTTGTCACGCTTGGTCACGCCAAGCACTACACCCCACACCCTTCCACTCAATATGCGTACGTAGTTTATGGACAGCCCCTAAACGTATTTATTTAAAATCGTCAACGATTCACAAAAATGTTCTGTAGTAATCTTCCTGCCAGGAGGTAGATTAAAAAAAAAGTGTCCTTGGATGTAAATGTCTATCTAGATTGGGAAACAAGACAGATATAATATTGAAATGTAAGTCAATGCTGCCCAGGAGTAGAGGGAGTGTGTATGCCCGCCAGAGGAAGAGGGGAAATGTTACCAGCAGATAAACAAGAGGACCTCACAGGATGAACTGCTCATTTTCTTCCCTCTCTTTCTACTTCGTACATTGGGTGTCTAAGTGTGATGGTGCTTAGAGTGCTTAAGTGCTTCAAGTTAAGATTCAACCAGCTTCGCGAAATGGCTTTGAATTTACCAAGCAGCCGATGGCGTTAAAAAAAAAATTGTGACCAAGGAGTTCACAGTTCAGTCCAATTGTTCTTCAATACCAGAACCAGTTCGATACACAGGAAGGCAAAACCAAAACAAGGACGAGGAAATAAAATAATTGGTAATAGACCTAAAATGATGAAGAAAAAAAAGTGTAGCTTGGCCGTTCCTGAACAAATGAATCACGCCACCCCTCCAGGTGTAAAGGCTAGTTTAACAATCACAATAGGAGAGTGTGTGTTTGTGACCATATGTGGCGTGTGTTTGAACCACCGGCGCAGGCTCCAGAAGCATTGTGGCGCGCACGCGCATTGGACATACGTCACGTGGGTATGTTAGTCGCAACAAAAGAGGCTCCAAGCTACATACTATTGTGTCTGCGACTCCAGACAGAGATAAATACACACACACGGGACTTCCTTACCAAACTACAGACAATGGCGTGGTACACTAAACACCAACAAGCTGTTTTATTTTAGATGAGTGTATTTTATGAGTCGTGAGACGACAGGTGGGCGAAAAGAGGGAAAAAGTTCATTTTGTTGAGTTAACAGTGACGTCGCACTTGAGTAGTTAGCCCCAACCCCGGTAGACCGAAATTCCAGACACACTTTTAGGAAAACGGGGGGAAAAAAAAATAAGTCAAATGAATTATATTTTATTGGTTAACAAGCTCAAAGTTATAAGAGAATTAATTGTAAGAATCAGTGGATATCTGATAATAAATGTTTAATATATTTACATGTTGTAGTCAACACAATTTTGTTTTCCTGTGATTAAAAATAATTACAATACATATCACGTGTTATACATCAGTTACATAAATGAAAATTTGACTAAACTTATTCAACTGTAATTTAAAATTCGTGAAAATTCTGTTTACCTATCTTCTCCCGGTTAATCCGAACAAACTTCGGTCCCAACTAGTTCGGATTAACCAGGTTATAACGTATTTAAAAACACAAATAATGGTGTGAGCCAGTATCTGTCAAATGTGTCCTGGAATATAATGACAACTTTTTATCTTCATTTAAAAAGTTTATCATCCAATACCACAATGCTCATTGGCTGCCATATTTGTAGTCCCGGGCCGCATAGAGCCCGCCAGTACAGCCCTGGTTGGAAGATGGGACTGTGACCATAATATTATGAAATGGATAACCTAAAGAGGAACCATGCGATGGAACAAAAATGTTGTGAAAGACTGACACAGTCTTGGGATGGGAATAAACGCCGGGGTGAAGGAGAATAAGATGTGTGAAGGGAAACGACACGTGTTTTGAAATTCTTTCTCGCTCTAAAGATGTGTGTGTGTGTGTGTGTGTGTGAGATTTGCGTGACAGGTGGTGACCAAACTATGATTCTGTGTGGGATATAAATCTCTGTATAGAGAGAGAGAGAGAGAGAGGGAGAGAAACAGACAGACAGACAAATACAGAAAATCTTTCTCTTGTGTGTGTGCCTCGTTAGGCGAGAAATTGCCACGAAAACGTTCAGCTTTAACGCAATATTTAATCTACGATGCTCTTGCTACGATCATCTATAATGTGGCTGAAATGACCTCAGGATTGAATTAACTAACCAATAATAAATATATATGTGTATATATACAGTAGAGCGTCGATAATTCGGACGTCAAAAATCCGAATTGCCAAGAAAAGATGCTATTTTTAAAAATAACCACAGTGGTATCAATATTAGAGACGTGGCCACAAAAAAAAAACGCACCTCAGCCCTTATTAAAAAAAAATACAATGTGTAAGTTCGTTGTTTAAATAAAGTGAAAATGTTTCTAACTTAAACACCGAGTTTTCGTAAGTAGTATCCCGTCTATGCTTATTTTTTTTATAGGTATTGTATTTTAAAAAATCCAGAAAAATCGACAATCAGAACTGGGTCGATTCCCACCTAGTCCAAATTATCGACGCTATACTGTAATTTAGCTTACCACTTCAGCTTACACTGAAACATGGCTTCAGGAGTAATTATGAATGAATGTTAAGGGCCATCATATTATGGTAGTCCCGGGCCGCTTGGAACCCGCAAGTCCACCTACGACTGGGAATACCTGTAGAAAAGAATCGATTCACACCCGCTTCGGTGGCCACATGGTCTAAGGCATCACACTTGAAATATACTAGACTGCCGATGTCGGGGATATCGTGGTTCGATCCCAATCGGGTGCGCAGCTAAAGGGGGGGTTTCCCTAAATGGTTTCACACTCTCTCGCTTTCCACGCAAATGCGGGTACACTTTCTCTCAATTCAACATTCCTCATCCCAAGCCCATTAGCGTAATTAATGCATAGGCGTAAAGCTCGAACAGGTAGTAAGACGCGATGCTACTAAAAAAATAACGCTTCGTGTTTTAAAATATGTTTTAATTGAATGTGACTTGGACGGTTGTTAGCCCCAAACCTTTCAATCGTAAATATGAGTAAGAGGGTGATACAGTACACTGAATTCATGTGTGATTACATCGCACTGGTATTTCGCTTACCAAGAGTAGGAAATATGTGCAACGCAAATAAATACGGTCGTAAATAAAACTTGGAAACATAACGAACAAAGGACATTCCACGTGAAAAGTAGGGCATACAATAAAGAGAGAGGATTGAGTGATAACAGTAGGTTTTAATAAGGAGATGAAAGTACATTGGGTAAAACTCACACATGAGAATATCTCACTCTGACAATCGCTTTCCTTCTAATTCCGTTCTAGATACTAAAGTTTACCTGACTTTCAACCAACTGGCGTGTACTTTTAACAACTTGATGTAGTTACGTTTTATTCGGCGAGTTTTAAACATCAAACATTGAAACAAATATCATTCATTATAGTTATTAAATAATTTTAAAAATAGTCTTACATTGTCACAAAATTATTACTTTTATCTTTAAGTTTATTTTTTTTTTTGGTAAACGCATTTTTTTAATGGTCTACAACTTGGGCTATATTGTTTATTCACGAAATTGTCCTTTAGGAATTTTCATGTCAGGATTAATAAATGGTTCGGTGCACCACACAGACTTTCTCCCGCTTTTATCTTAAAATAGACTTTTACTAATATTAAAACTGTTACGGAAAAATAAAGAAAAGAGAAACATCTTTGTCCACCAAAGAGCATAAGAATCAAATACATCGATTTTTCAAAGACCTGAATTAAAACGTATTTATATTTGATTATAGCTAAGAAATTATTTGTTTTATAAAAAATATATTTTGAATAAAAGATTTGTATCTTTAATAATACTACAACCTTATAGTGATGAGTTATTTCATATCTCAAATAGTTGCGGAGAGATGAAAATTGTAAAAATTATCACATGTAAAGAAGTACCCTCAAATTAATTTTCATGAAAAAATTAGAGTTTCCATCTTGTTTATAATGATAAACAATGTATAGATATGAAATTTAATCAAAATTTCTAGAGCAAATTTTGAAAAAATCAATTTTTTTCTCTTTTTGCCCTTCAGTAAACTACTCTTAAATTTAGGATTAGAAATATAATTCCAAAAACCCTTCGGATATTAAAACCCCAGATACCAAGTTTTAGCCCAATCAATAAAACAGTTTCGGCTCTAGCCCGAGGTACAGACAGACGGACATCGCGAAAACAACCTTTTCTGTTTCAGAGGGTCATGAAATTTCAACATTTATCGAAATCTCAAGTCCAATTTTTTTTTACAATCACGATACTCTCTCTCTCCGAGGTGTCGAGAGAAAGTTAAAAAGTCAATCTGAAAAAGGAAACAAGAAAAATACAATTTTAAAAATTCAAGTCAATGTTGTCCAGGTGTAAATAGGATAACGAGTGTTTACACTCGTCAGAGGAAGAAGGGAGGTGCTATTAGTAAATAAGCAATAAGCTTCAAATGGTGAACTGCTCATTTTATTATGTCAATTTTTATTTCGTACATTGGTGTCTAAGTGTGATAGTGGTTAGAATGCTTAGATCAAGTTTAGATGCAATCTGCTTCACAAAATAACTTTTGAATTCACCCAAATAAATAACATAATTAAATACTTTTTTTACTACAAAAATAAGAACGCCAGCGCATAATTTATAGCGAGAAAATAAGCGCTTTTTTTTAAATGTGTAGGTGGTATCTTACTATTATTTCACCTTCAATCCCACCCATGTCTCAATAACGTATTTACCGTTTCTCGCTATCAGGCGAAATGATATTGTAAACACTCAAGTAAACAACAATAACATCCACTTCGGTGAACGTGCGGTCTAAATAGGAGTCACTCTCGCAAGAGACTGGATCTGAGAGATCAGGGTTCGAATACTGGTCGAGGGTACAGACTAAGTTTTGTCTTAACAGCGTTTTATAACTATCCCTCCATATATAAATGCGAGTATATTTCCTCAGAATTAAACTTTCCTAATCCTTAGATGTCATAAGTCACATATCACTGTTGAGAGGCCGATGGGGGGGGGGGGATAATGTCTACATGGGGGGGAGGG
>CABFWO010001284.1:0-35683 GCA_902155825.1 Timema genevievae
GTATGTATGTATGTATGTATGTATGTATGTATGTATGTATGTATGTATGTATGTATGTATGTATGTATGTAATTATGTATGTATGTGTGTATGTATGTATATATGTATTTATAATCAATCGTAATAATTAAATAATTATTTTTGTTTAGTTTTTAAACTTATAAATAAGAGAGAATTTTATATTTTTTCATGACCTCTAACTGAAAGGATGTTTTGTGATCACCAAAGAAACTTAGTTCCACATTTTGAACGATGTCTATAGTTAATGACCCGCTAATCCCGCAAAGGTGTATTTAGTCTTATTTTTAGTTTGTTTGTTTGTGTGTCAGTTAATCGGTCAGTAGCCGAAACTATTTGACCAATCAGGCTGAAACTTAATATTTACAGTTTTCTTAAGTTTTTCAAGGAAGATTTAGGATTCATCGATTTACCCCAAAAATTAAGAATGGTTTAATTAAGTATCAAAAGAGAATGGACTAGATTCAATCTAAATTGAATCCAGAAATTTGGTTTAAAACTCGTATTCAGGCACAGTTTAAGTTTATAAACAAATTGGCATATTTCATTTTTCCAGGTAAAGTACTTAGAGGGTACTTTTTCTAAGTATATATCTCCCTTAAATATATATAATGTATTCATTTATATTTCCCTTGTATCATATCTTTAAGTATTCGTTCAACCCTTTGGGATACATATACTTATTTATCATTGAAAAGTTGAAGAGATGTTGGATACATTTTTTATTTGAAATATATTTTTATTTTAACAATAATTTTGGTGCTATAGACTAATTCAATTATGAATTTGAGTTCTCAGAAAGGGGAGCTGAACTTTTACAGATCCAATACAACCCAGATAATCTGAAAGTAGATAAATTATAAACTTCAATGAGGGGGTAGGTAAGATTGTGAAAACTTACTAAACTAATAGAAAAAAAATTACATAATTTTACTTAACATCTTCTACGTTTAGTATAAAATTAGAATTTTGTAAGGAAGACTAGAAGGAATTAAAATCAACTTCAAAGATTGTTGGAAAGAGGTTGAATT
Organism: Timema genevievae; assembly: GCA_902155825.1. NCBI lineage: Eukaryota > Metazoa > Arthropoda > Insecta > Phasmatodea > Timematidae > Timema > Timema genevievae. The sequence goes on from CABFWO010001284.1 coordinate 1,050, forward strand.
AGTGAAGTGAATTAAAAATGAAATATTAATATCAAAACTAGCCCCTAACTAGTTGTGAAAGAACAATTAAAATAGCATCTGCTGACATAGCGCGAAGAAGATTGATAATATTAATTTTTTAATGTGATTCTGTAACATTGTATATTATGGCCCATACTAATATTCAATACGATAATATATCAATAATAGTGTTGTAAGCTAAACGTTTAACAACAATGATGTTTTTAATATTAGTTAAGTTTTGTTTTCACAAGGAATCACCTTGCGAATTCCGACTAAGCAAATTTCTGAATATTTTGTTAATTTTGTTTACATTTTATTATGTAACAGGAAAAAATATCAATGGGACCTTGGTGTATCTGTTTACCATAGCTTTTAAACTAATATGTGAATTTTGAAATGCTGAATATATAATTACCCATCAGTATCCTGTAACTCTACTTTTATTTTTTAGACTTCAAAATATAATTATAGGACTAGGGATGAACAACATTTAAAAATATTCTCTTAGTTATGTTTTATACTATAAGGTAACATAAGTTATTTATTGAACTTATGAAATCAACTGTAGACATAAAATTTGACTCGGAACGAATTAAAAGTTAAAAAGCTTGCAAAAGATTGGCACATTGCTAATAAGAAATAATTAAAAATTTAAAATACAATATATTGAACTTATGAAATCAACTGTAGAAATAAAATTTGACTCAAAACGAATTAAAAGTTAAAAAGCTTGCAATAGATTGGCACTTTGCTAATAAGAAATAATTATAAATTTAAAATACAATAAAAATGAGTGGTATGATTTACAAATAGCTTATAAAACAAGAATAATAAATCATAAAGTATAACACTTTTTCAAATTGAGCTAAGACTTTAGTAAATAAAATACTACATCCAATTTCAACCAAATTTAGTATGTTCACAATATTACTTTAATAAACAAACTAGCACTAGTTTAATTTTCTCATATTAACACGGCCAAGAATATTCTTAAGATTGATAAATTATAATTACTAAGACCTCTAAGTATACAAAATATAAATATGAGCATACACATTGATTTAGACTAATAAAATATGCTTGCGACTATTACAATTATAGTTCTTGAGAGGAATAAAATCATTAAAAGTGTGTAAAAGTATATATTAGCTGAGAATTTTTTTAATAATCTTGGTGATTTGTAAAAAGGTGTATAAATTAATGATAATCCTAGTTTTAATAATAATAATTGCACAAGGCCAACATATATGATCTAATAACTTCGATGAATCGATTATATCTTGTATAAAATATGATAGAATGCTTCGTATATAAATTATTATTATTATTAATCTACTTGCAGAAGCATATACAATAATTGTTAATGTGGGAATACGCTTTTAAAATAAAATTAATATAAATCACAGATACAAAAATTGTGTCATGGAAGAATTAAGAAAATACCTTTATTTTCATTTAAATAGAATCCTAGAATAAAATAAAAGTTATCATTAAATCATATTCATAGAAAGACGAAATTTCATTGCCAGTACAAAAAAAAAAAATTCTCCTGAAAGAAAACTTGGTAAACGCCTTCTTAAGTGTGTCAAGTGGAAGATAATTCTGTAATAAGAACTTTTCTGCGATAGCTGAAATTCGCGTGCAAACAATAGAATGTTCTCTTAACTGGTGGAGGGGTGATTCAGTGGGCCATGGATAATAGCCTCGGACCCAAAGCTCCTGCTTTTCTAGTCTGTAGGGGGATCCCAAATACGTTTCAAGCAAAAATCGTTTAAGTTAAACTTAAAGGAATATTTGTAATTGTATTGAAACTAAACATTTTCAAATTTACTCTTGTCTCAAATTTAATAAAGAATTAAATAATTGCATCACGCACCAGGGGTATGTGGACAAGGCCGTTATTTAAGTTTAGTCTGTTAAGTTTTAATAGCTTTCTACTTTTTCTTCTTGCAAGTGATGATACATTGCTTCTAAATTCTATATTTCCTATCTTATCATTATTTCAATGTACGGTTGGTAAGGTATAGTGCATACACACACACACACACACATCTGTGAAAACTTGTTTCTATTTTTCAATATCTAACTGTATTTTTATTTAATGTTGTTTCAGTTAATTTGTTTTTAATTATATCTAAGTATTCACCTATGTACTTTCAGTTGTTTATAGTTTTTATCTTTTGGATTGCACTGATATTTTTAATATTGGTATTTCATGTTTATAAATATTAGATTTATTTAATATAGAATCTAGTTTCATGATCAATTGTAATACATAACTAATTATTTATGGTATCCCTGATACATACCCTTCAATAAATATGGAGCCCTCGCAATCCGATGTTAATGGCCAAGTAATTTAATTTACATCCCTGAAAATGCTAAATGTGAGTTACCTGTGTTTTCCTACCAAACGTATGCAGATGTAATTTAGATTCGTCGAGTTGATTCCACTGTGAATTTGTAGGCTGGCTGTGGTAGATAGGTCAGTGTGAATGATAATAACAGTGCCTTGCTAGCTCTGCTTGGTGGCAAATATCGTCCGTCTTCTAGTGCCGGATAAACCCAAAGAATCGCGTTTATCGCCGGAACTTAGGGCTGCTTTCAGAGTTTAACCCTGCATTCACTTCATTTGCATAAACAGTTACCAGTGAAAGAAATAAGCTCTTTTTTTTGTTAGGTTAATGTCTGAATAAATAATAATGAATTCAAGTGAGAACACAGTTATAGAGATTATTAAAACAAATTATAAACTATACAAAGAGTAGTCTTTCTGTTTTAAAAGAAGTGATCAAATTTTTACTACCAACACTTCCAAAGTTTCAAGTAGTGATAGTTTTTAAATCTTGTTTTCTCCTACCCATAATTCCCCACATAGTTATCACTATATTTGAATCTTGTTTTCTCCTATTCATAATTACCCACATAGTTACTAATATGTTTAAATATGTGTTTAAAAACTAAACATTTTTATTTTTAGCTCATTATTTTAATTTCACTGATGGCATGTTAGAAAAACAATCAAAATATTGAATTTTACTCATGTACAAAAAAGCATCTTAAAATTAATATTTCTAAACTAGATACGTATATTGATATTTAAAACATTTGATAAATGTAGAAATAATCAGTTTTATATCTAGCATATACTTAAATCGTGTAGCATAGGAGAAATGCTATCTTATATTTGTGAATATAATTATATTGCTACGTTTATGGTTTGGCGTAAATTAATCTATTAAATTTTATGGTTTATAAAAATTGTATTATGTAATTTATAAAACATTTTTCATTTAATATGAATTAATTCTATTGACAAAATTTACATGTTGATTTTTCTTAATAAAGTAGATAATATCAATTTGTTATTACTTACTGAACAATATCCAAAATACAACTTTACAGATAAAATTATTGTATTGATGTTTATATAAAATTGATTCTTTATATTTAATGAAGTTGTATTATTATAATGGATTTATTCTAATTTAATTTAAAGGTATTTATTAGCTAAACTTTCTTTGTGTAGTCAAAATTGAGTTTATAATAAACATTAATTGATTAGATGGGGTTGTTTTAAATTAATGGGCATATAACTTTTAACAACCTTCCTGATATAAGCCAATGGTTTTTGAATAATTAGGTAAAAAGGATCAAGTATTTCAATAGTTACATTTCTTTTAACTATTCCATGTATTAAAAAGCTCAGTAAATTCAACTATTCCAGCTAGAAAAAAATTGTTAAGAAAAAATGCCAAAAAAAGTGTCGAATTCATCCAGATGATCTATTTAAATCTGGAAAATCAACCAATTCAGCATTAATTTGGGCTAGATTTATTACATTTTTATCTTAGCATCGTGTTTTACTATCCATTCGGGCTACACGCTTGGATTTATAACTGTTTATTTATTAATATATCTACCCTTAAAGGTAGCTGAGTGGTACCTCAGAGTCCGACACTATATTTGAAGATAAAGTAAGCATATATTTTATCAAGTACTAGCTTGTGTACCCGTTATTCGAATGGAAACTCTATAATATAGCGTGATTTTTGCTTAGTTTATAAAATTAACCACAGGGAAAAGCAGATAAATTATAGATTATGTTTGGATACAATTTTAGAAAACATTCTAAACAAGTTGAAAGTAAGGAGTGGATTTGATTTAGAATTTAAGAATGAGATGTATTGCTCAAAAATATATAGAAAGAATTGATTGATACAATTTGTTAAGTTAATTGATAGAGTTAAATAAAATTTCAGATCAAAATGTAAAATTAGGTTAACTTATGGTAATCAAATATTGTTAAATAATGAACATTACACATTTAACAAGTAATTCATCATTAAAATAGCAGTATATAAGGTGATGATAAGCCTAAAATACATGAAAACACGTTAAAAATGTTTAAAACCTACAGATGACAAAATAGGTTAGACATAGCCATGTTAAAGTTCATGTAAGTTCGGAATTCAAATTATAAAAATTTTGGGTGAATAGGTTATGATTATATGATTGAGTATTGATATACAACGACTTTAAGATATGCAATATTTAATGAAACAATGCTTAAAGTATAGATAAGTATTAGAGTTGACAAGTATAAAATTTTAATTTGTAGGTTAACCAATTTGAAACGGATATAATTGATGTATAGAATTTTGTAACATTCTAAGTATTATCTGTTATTTACTGTCCGGTTACTCCTTTTGCATTTCCAGCATTGAAAAGATGCTGGAATACTCAATCTGACATGTTTCGACACATAGGTTTCATAATAATGGTTAAAAAAAAGTCGGTGTTAAGGACACTAAGAGTTGGTACGGTAGCGAGATGTTAATGTTTAAATATTTACTCTTAATTGAACTAAATTGTGTTAGTATACAAAACGCGAAAGTGAGCTGTTAATCACACAATGTCAAGATAGAGACATAATTTGACCAAGAGTTTAAAGCTGAAATTAATTTTGAGGTTCGAGTTATAACTTCTATACACACAATATTTGAACTCTTGCCTTTTGGTGCTAGTAAAATAAAGATGGAAGAGTGCCACAGCATACATGGTTAATAAAGAGATAAAACTAATTACACTTACATAGTTACAGTTTACAGTTTATGAAATAAATTATTAATTTTCAATGTTTCTGACAATATTCAATTTACTAGCTTGATCTCATCATGGAGAATTTTAGTTTCTTGAATTTCTCTTGAAAACAATATTTTAAGACCTATCAGCATGTAAATTTTTTTTCTTTTTGCTATTGTAAAAGCTAGAATAATTCATGTGAACAAAGAGATATCAAAAAATCTATCGAATTAAAAGGCTTCCAAATGTTTATGATTTAGAACTCTGGATGGGCTAAACAATAGTATTATAAGCCATTTTTCTTCAAGATGGTTGTAATGTATAACTTTAAAATTTAGTCCAATGAAAATGAGATAAGTAGATGATATGACAGAGACCAAAAAGTGATGTTTCGTAGAGGCCAACTCGAAACAAAATGGTGGACGTAATTTGTAATTAGCCTATAGAGTTAAATAGAAGTCCATATTAAATTTCAGCTGTTGTTTGGGCGTAATTGAGCTACTAACAAACATATCAATTTTTTTAAATTTCAGGATGAAAGTAAAAAAAAAAAACTGTGACGAGGTGCACAACCTCTAGTTTCCCTAAAGAAGCACACAATATTTAAATCCTCAAGATCTTAATATACAGTCAACTTAAATTAGAATGACCCATGTAGGAACCAGATATTTGCGCAACATCCATGACAAGCAAATAAACTTTTAATTTTTTTATAATATACATCTTGATTTATTAATTCTCATTTGTATTTGTTTGGTCCATACAATTTTATATCTGTTGTGTTATTTTATTGTTTTAATTTATTTCCATATGTTAATTTATGATCAATTTCGTTTGCACTATAATGAACTATGTTTGAAAAAATAATACGGCTAACTTCTCTCCTCGTATAAGAAACAAGGAAACCCTATTGAATCTAAAGATAGTGCTCACTATCCATTGAATGAGATTCTTGCTAGCAGCGACACCACCTTCTAAAGTAGGACCTCTAATTGAACCTTTTGAAACTAATTGTTACTCTAAGTTTTGAGAAACTTTGTCACCCCCCTCCTTTTCACTGCTGAGCTGCTTGGCCCCACTTGACAGATCTAATAAGGTCGTCAAGGGCAGAGTGGTAGCCTTGTCATTATTGGGTTCTGGACCTGCTGTTACAGTGGCAAACACAAAGTTTATTGTTCATGAACTGGGGTGGTAGTATCCTGACCGAACAATTAGCTCACTATTGTCTGTCCACTATGTTATTACCTTTGTCCGGACCTGTTCCACTCCCTCCCCCATTTATCCTCTTATCCTACACCATGGCTGTATCATGGGAGCACTTGCTTATGATTGGTCGTGGTACTCCAATCGCAAGCTTTTAATACGTATATTCAAATACTAGTTGGAAGAATTGAAAAATTTAACCTACATATCAATAAAATATCAATATCGTATGCTCTGGCTTGTCTATGCTGGAGAGGTCAGGGCTCAAATCCCAGACTGGTTTATTAAGGCTTATCTTATTGTAAAATGTTCACACACTCTCTCCACATATATACTGCTACATTATATGATTATGATTTAAATCTTATTCTGACAAGCATTTAGTGTGACCGCCTAAATAAACTAAAAAATTTCCGAGTAGATCTTTAGCTCTAACGCTGATAATTAATTATGCGATGCGTAAATTTAAACTATGGTTCAAAACAAAATAAAGTTGAAGGCTTCCATCTGATCATTTTTTCCTTAACACTCTAAAATTTGAGTTATATTAATAAAATAAAATGTGTAAAAATGGAGCGTTAATTCGGTTGATGAAAAACGCCTTATATCTATTCTTTCTCTTACAAATACAGTAATTTTTTGATAGACTCAAAACAAAATTCGTTATGAAATTCGAGAGCTGGCAACAAGCTTTTATTTTTACCCTGAGATAAGTTTTATAAATTTATTCCCCCAATTTATAATTTACAAGACAAAGAATGATTGTGGGTGAAGGGGGAAAGGGAGTATAAACTCAGAGAGAAAGGAGAGGTATTTCCATTAAATGACAGAGACCAATACATTTTAAGCTTTGCGCCTGTCAACGAGTGAAACTTTCTCGCTAACCAAGGTGGCCACATTTAGAGGTGGTAGGGAAACACCAAATTTAGAACAAACAAACAATTATTGATATTGCTGTCAAAGTTTATATTTTATGTCACCATGTCTTATCAATATTTAGGGTTTTACGCATTTGTAATATCTACGCTAGTGGTTAAGAGATGAAGAATTTTGCATTAATAATAAATGTAATATAATTTGCATATAGGGAGACTGGAAAGTCAATTAACAAAAATCAATAATAGTAAAACCCACTGGAATATGAGCACAGATCTTTCCGTCATTAACAGTCTAGTCTATAGTCAAAGTGAAGGTTTAGACCACTATACAACACAATTAGGTCAACATCGATAATATTTTAAATATATTTATTATAATTATTATTATTATTATTATTATTGGAATAATTGTATAGTTATTAATATTATAACCGTGTGAGCCACGAGCTCTTTTCAGGATACTAGAGTAAGCTGTCGAGTAAACAATATTGAAAATACACATGCAATATTTAAGTTTTGATTATTAAAAATAAAACAACATAAATACTGATTGAGCTACAATTAAACACGTTACTAAATAAAATAGTAGAGTTATAATTAAGTATCTAAATTATTGAGCTAATAAAGACAGATAAACTAGAATTAAATTAAGTAAACAAATTAATAACGAGAAAACACATTTATTAGTAGCTACTCAAATATTTAAAACGGTCACAAAAATGTTCATTACTGACACAGTTCACAATAACAATCAATGTCTACGTCACACATGTTATTCACTTAAATTGCCATTTGTCCCCGTGCATGAGACACTGCGATGGTCTTCGTTACAAGAGTATTGGATCAGCTGTTCCGCTTCCGGGCATGCTATGCCTCTAATTGGACACGCCGGCCCACTCCCGGGCACATTTTCCCACTCCCGGACGTGCCGGTCCACTCACTTCACTATCCGCAACTAGGACTGAGGATCCTAGCTAATACCGACCGTGTTTATATAGGGGTCACAGTTAAGAGTCTGGAATCCTCCATTTCCTGACAATTCTACATGATTTTTAGGAAATGAATCTGTGCTCTTATAAACGTGTCCCTTTTCTTTAAATTACGCTTTCCCCTGTCCCTTCTAATCCCCTTGGCAGTGAGGCTGGCTACGTACCTGATAAACAAGGATGGAGATATATATATTTTTATATAGAGTGCAGACAAATAACAAACGGGTGTTAAAATATTATCTATTAAATGTAACAGCTGATAGTCATATTATTTGACGTTCATTTTTATATGAAAATTGTTTTATTAGATTTTATAGCTGTTATACATTATTATTTCTATATAACTCTTAGTAAAGCCCTCATTCAAAAATAGTTTCTCATTTTATAAAACATAATAATAATAGTATGAATTCTATATATATATACATTTTTAATTATAGTTCCATTTCAATATTTGGTTGTTATTTCACTAGACTTTTATTTGTGTAAAATAGTTCCTCTTTCTTTTCCCTGGAATTTCCTTTACTTCAATATATTTAATTTCAAGATATATCTTGAAATGAAGCTCTTAAGTTTAATATATGACCTAACCATTGTAACCTAGTTATAACGAAACGTGAAGGAAATGGGTACACTCACTCAAGTCTGCCCATGTTGACACGATACGGGCCCCTGCTGACGCGATACGACTGGACTTCAATTCCCAAGAAACACTCCGCAGCACTAACACCATTCAATTGAGCCAGCGTTCTTGCCTCGCCGCTCGCCATGTCAGCCGATGCCCCCCTCCCTCTCTTCCTCCAAACAAGTGAATTTCGCCGAACATGTGCGGTACGTATTCTGAAATGCTTCTAGACGTGTGTTCTACGTGTGGATGTTGTTGCTTGGGCCATCTAGTAGGTTCTAGATGCCCCCCCCCCCTTGTGCATTCTGAGAGCACTAAACCATCTTGTGTATATAATGGACGGAGTCTAGTGAATGGGAACGCATTTGCACTATGGACTTTAGGAGGTAAGAGCCTTACTATCACGTAGGCTCGCTTTAGTATTCAAAATTCCCTTTGGCTATAACTTATTATCTTTCTAAATTATACGTCTCGGATTAATATTATCTTATCATGCATATTCTTTGGTTCAGCGATTTATCGCGATTATTTATTTTGTCACTGGCCGATATGGCTAAATCAACTTAGAGGGACAGCTCCGGTTACCCTAGATCATATGTTGCCCGCTTCACGGGAAGTCTGTTGGATTGTTACATCTTATAGATATTTATGCTAGTTAACTTAGGAGCCGCGAGCCAGTTAGGGCTACCAGTTTTGTATAACAGAATTGTGATTAATGTTAGAGTATTTTATATTGATACTTCTTGTAGATATCTATGCTTGTTAACTTAGGGGCCGCGAGCCAGCTAGGGCTACCAATTTTGTATAACTGGATTGTTGTTAAAGTTAGAGTATTTTATATTGTTACTTCTTGTAGATATCTATGCTAGTTAACTTAGGAGCCGCGAGCCAGCTAGGGCTACCTATTTTGTATAACAAGAAAGTTGTTAAAGTTAGAGTATTTTATATTGTTACATCTTATAGATATTTATGGTAGTTAACTTAGGGGCCGTGAGCCAGTGAGGGCTACCAGTTTTGTATAGCTGTATAGTTACAAAGGTTATAATATGTTAGTATTGTCTTGCTATAAACATTTCATGTCTATTAAATATTGGGCCGCGAGCCATATGGGGCCGTTATTTTTATGTAGGGAAACCATTATTATGGTGAGGATATCTGGGTATTATGTCTTGAGTAATATTCATGCTTGTTTAAAGGGGGGGCGCACGCCATTAAACACAAATGTCTGTATGTGGCTCTACCACGACATTGTTATTTACTTGTGTCTATCTCCCTCAATGAGGTGTAATATGTTTTTGAAGAATAAATATTTATAACTCTCTTGTACCTGCCACTGTGTGTTATTTCTACAATAGAGGTGGGGGCAGGTTACACCATTAATATGTTAGTGCAATATCTGTTTTAAAATATTATGAAGATATTACATATAGCGAAATTTGGTCATAATACAAAGATTTGAGAAAGCTTATATTTTATTCACTATATTATTTTTAATTTTTGTAAATGAATAGCAACGATGAATTTGTATCATTTAACTACAACTTTCTAGTTTACAAACATCTAGCTAAAGCATGATTAATTCTATTGATTTTAAAGCCACATTAAAGATTAGGGGGTGCCATATTTAAAAAAATAATAATTGCATCTCAATATATTATTATGATAGAAAGAAAAGAGTGGGCTCCTTAATCTAAAACAATAATAATACCCTTCTGTCAATTACCAAATTGTTAAGCCTTTTATTTACAACAATAGTGTTAATGTATGACTTTAAATCTCAATACTCGTGTACTGTATGTAAATCTAAAATTAGATCTTTCCGGAAAAAATAACACTTCCAGATGAACTGTTATTCTGAAATTTAGTAGAAATGTTGTGAAATTAACCAATATCACCATAACAATCTAAAAACGGGAGATATTATCATAGGGCTCTGGAAATTTTGGGGGCTGTTGGAGGGGTATTTTATAAACTACAAACAATGATTCTTAGTTGAGGTAGAAAACTAAAATTTTGCAGTAAGAAAAAGGGACAACACCAAATAATAATGAAAATCTGGTAGCTTTAAATTTTTAGATAAAAATTCAAGAAATATAGGAGAAATGGGAAGTTACACATAAAAATAACTATTAAGTGTCGTAGAAAATCTGAATTTAGAAGGGAAATAGAAGACCCTGCAAATAACAAATATGTCTTAAATTTGAAATTTGACTTCTTAGGAGGGGAAGGTATTTTGTAATTTAATAAAAATTCATAATTGTATCTTTTGAACCAATAGATTTAGAACCTTTAAATATAGAGTTTTTTGTAGAAATAGGTGATACCTTTTGAGGTTTTTTCAAATTTCTTCCACTAAGAGGGAGGAGAGAAACTCACTGATTCACTCATCACCATATTTCCATAACACTTGGGCTTAGAAACTTGAAATTTTGCTTGGCAGGAAGGTAGTGGGATTTACCCATATAGCTGGAAAAATCTAAGATTGTGAAATTTCAATATAAATAAATGTGGTTCTGGGAAGTGGAAGGCATATAACTTTAATAAAAACCTTTTGGATGAAGTTTTAATTTAACAAAGATGGAAAGAGACAACTTCAGATAACCAAATAAGTATTAGAATTTGAAACTTGTAGGAGTGAATTGAAGAAAAGGGGGTGGGGGTTAAAAATTCAATAATTACTAGAAAGCAAATACTTCTTAGTTGGTAGACAAGTGAAATTCGGCAGGCAGGTAAAATTATCTCCCCAAACTAATATTAAGGGAGTAAAATTTTATTTTTTAATTGGGACATTGGAAAACCGTGGAAAGCGTAGGGAATGGGGAAAGAAATTACTATTTATTTTTGGTAGAAAATTAAAAGTTGGCAAACAAGTTTAAGGGAAACTCCAAATAACTATAGCCATATCAAAATTCGAGATTTATATTTAGGAGCTGTTTTAATTGGGGAGGTGAGCAACCATTTCAAAAATTAATATAAATAACTACTTTATGTGTGGTAGAAAAATTAAATTTGGCAAGAAGGTTTAAAGATTATTCCAAATAAACATAAAAGACTGAAAATATTAAATGTTGAAAATAGAGAAGAAGGTAGCGCTAAGTAAAATATATAAAATATTTTATGTGAGGGGATATAAGTTGGAATTTTCCAGGAATATAGAGGTATTAATATAATTAAAAAAGATGTGTTAAATATTTACTTTTTAGAAAGGGGCCTTAAAAAGGGTGGGTAATAGCTTAAAAGCATTCCAAAATAATTATGTACCGGGCAAACAAATTTGACCCCGTACTGTAAAAAAATTACTGCTCCAAAATCATTGCCCATGAACACATATATTATTCCCTGATATTCATACACGTCTATTAAGGTATAAATGTTTATGTGTTATATACCACGCCTCGGATTCTTGAGGGAATATTTCCATCACCTTTGCTTGGTCAACTAATGCATGATTACAATTATTCACGACTTGGTGGATAGACTTCACTCTCCAAAGTTCTCGCCTGCACACAACTAGGATCAAGATGTTCACGCTGAGGGACCGACCGGACGGACGAAAGTAATGGGAATTTCCATTATTCCATCAAGTCACTGAGGAGTATGCTGCCCGGATAGCGAAGAGGATATGCTTATCTACGTTACTAATGATCATAATATTGTATAGATTAGGTTTTGGGAATTTTGTTCACTTAACGTGAAGTCGCTTTGTACTTCACAAGTTTTCTGCTAGGTCCATAAGACCAGCAGCTTAAATGGGAGTGATTCCCACGTCGTATCCCGCATGACCATTGTGTGGTCTGCGAGGATGTTGGTATGGAAAGGGACCATTCAGATCGTTCAGGACCTAATGACAGACACCTAGCTAGGTATTATGGTATTGTGCTGGTCACATTTCTTGGTACTCAACTTGTTGGCCACTTCCGCCCGTCTGGCATGGCTCGTGTCATTTACAATATTTGAATAGTGTTGACCACATTTCTTGGTACTCAACTTGTTGGCCACTTCCGCCCGTCTGGTATGGCTCGTGTCATTTACAATATTTGAATAGTGTTGATCACATTTCTTGGTGCTCAACTTGTGGGCCACTTCAGCCCGTCTGGCATGGCTCGTGTCATTTACAATATTTGAATAGTGTTGATCACATTTCTTGGTGCTCAACTTGTGGGCCACTTCTGCCCGTCTGGCATAGCTCGTGCTATTCACAATATTTGAATTGTGTTGGTCTCATTTTATGGTGCTCAACTTGTGGGCCATTTCTGCTCGTCTGGCATGGCTCGTGTTTCGGTATTTATTTATTTGTTTGCCCTTTTTAAATTGAGTTGTTCTCACGTTTTTAGGGCTCAACAGGAGGGCCGTTCCTGCCCTTCTGGCTCTGACCTGCTGGTCGTGTGTTGACCCCTGATTTAGTTGAAGTCTAGAACGATGAATAGGAACTTGCCCTGCGCTCATGTCTGATGTATATTCTCAGCTCTTGGGAACGTCCTCGATACAACCACATGTGTAGAATATATATATTTTGGAATTCCAAAGACCATTTCTGTATAAGTTGTCTTGTGTTGTGATCATGTGCAATGTACTTATTCCAGTAATTGGACCTATTAAATTGATTTGTTTAAATGCACTCATATCTTATCTTTTCAAGTGTTTTTTCTTATGTTAATTTTCCTTGTTAGTTACTGTGGGCCACGGTTAAAATGTGCCCCGGTGCAAATATAAGATATTATTTTCAACATGAAAGAAAAGTTAAATTTGCCAAGTTTGTAAAAGTTCTACCACAGAATAACCATAAAATCTGGAACTTTTGAAATTTAAGACTAGGGGGCAGGAAAAGACTAATAGAAAAAACCATTATCTATATATGGTATAAGATTTGAATTAATTATAGGGTATCGAGAAAAATCAAAGAATAAATGAATACAAGAACTTAAGATTCTCTTAAAGAGAATCCATTAGCATTGCGATATCAACTTTAACAAAGGATAAACTAGCACTTAACCAGCAGTGACATAAAAACTAAAATAAACAAATTATAGTATTATAGCTCGGTAACCCTTGATGCTGTTTGGAAAATCAGGATGCTTTATAATAAATATGTTTCTGTAACACATAATAATATGTATTTTGGCTCTTTAATGAACTGTGATGCCTATTATCAAAAATATTTATGTAAAAATGTCTATTAGTTTGTTTATCTGTTTGGTAAATATAACTCTGTTAATTGGCTGCGTGTGTTTGTGCACCCAATTTGTGTAAAAGGTCATATTTTGTTCGTTATATTTGATTTATCTCAATTTATTAATTACCAGGATTGTTTTGTGATTGCCATAGGTAGCTCAAAATTGTACAATAAGGAACTATCAAAAAGTGGGCAGTCGGATGTTGAACGTTCTAATTTAACATAGTTTCGGTTGTGTGGTGGGCTGGACAGGGATGTGGGGAAAAGCCAGTGTTTTTGTATTTTTATGGCAAACATTTTTTCGGACAAAATAAGTAAAATATTGCTCGAGTACAAACACAGAATTAAATTTACTTCACATGATGACGTCAACATTTTTTTGAATTTCTTGATTTTGTCTGTCACAAGGGTGCTCTGGAATTTCATGACAACTTTTTATCTCCATTTAAAAAGTTAGTTAGATAATGTCACCATAATCATGATGATATTAAGGAACGATGGATATCAACATGTGAAAAAAGTTAATCTCTATATTTGTACTGGAGCAATATTTTTATTTTTATTTTGGCCAAATAATTGATTTGCCATAAAAACTGAAAAAAAAAAGTGGCCTTTTCTCGTGTCCCCGTAGATCTCAATTTAACATCACGAACAACGGGTCAAACTGCTAGTCTTATTATATAGTACCTTCTATAATAATTATTGTTGACAAGATGTTTGTGTCCATAAGTTGAGCTCTCTAGAGTATTTGGTTTCAGTGCAGTATAAGAAAACCACGATTTCTCCCCGTCACCAGCAATCCAATCTAACACGCGAGTGACATGACCAAGCGATGCGAGCTCGTAGCTTATTTAATACATGCGGTAAGTTTACGACGTTTTCCGGATAGAAAACAAATAAGTTCTGTACTCAGAGAGAACCATGAATATCATTTTCATGTCAACAACCAGCGATAACGTGATTTAAGACTTCAGGCTCCTAATATAAATAAAAAAGTTGAAAAAAAACCTATTTGCACCTCATTTTCCCCTTAATACGTACCTATACAACGTGTTTCTAAAACATTGCATCAAACTTGGGCAGGATACTCCTTGGGTGAAATTAGAATAATTCTCATAAGCAACCTAGGGTCAATCTTCAATATTAAGGGTGGTATACACCCCTAAAGACAGAGCTAAAAACGACTGTTGTGTGAAATATTATGAAAACTGCTTAGGGTATTACAACGAATCTTTGTATACTACTTATTGAAACCTTGATCATTAATAAACTAAATGTGCTGTTACCGTTACCCACCCCCATCATGTAAAAAAGGGGGGGTTGTAACACATTTTTTCTAAAATAAAATATGTCAGAGTAAGTATTACCAATTTTTACTTAAGATTACAAAACAGGGAATCAAAATTAACAAAAAAGGTGTCTTGGAGAAACTGTCTAGCTTTCCCCGTTTCTGAGATAATCATGCATGTTTAATTTCAAAGACAAGTGTTAATTCCTGCCAGGTAGGGAGCCAATAAAGCTGTGTTGCTTCACCCCCCTCCTTTCCCCCACTCTTATTATCACTATCTTCCCCTCCCTCCACGAGCAGACTGCATCAGTCCACACGACTTCACTGCATGTTGCGCGTATTACTAGTCAAATGGCAAAGTACACAAACGCAGAAATGACAGACATGGTCATGCTGTACGGTGAAGCTAGAGGAAACGCAAGAGCAGCTGCACGGTTGTACCACGATAGATATCCTGCGCGACGTCAACCTTATCACCGGACCTTCACCGATGTCACTCAGCGACTTCGTGAAACAGGTACATTTCAGCTACGAGGGGGAGCTGGTCACCCGAGGAATGTTCGCACTCCAATTGTCGAAGAAGAGGTACTGAATTATGTGGATGATAACGCGTCAACAAGCACACGTGCCATTGCGCATCAAACGAATGTGTCCAATTCCACAGTATGGCGTGTCATGCATGATCAGCTGCTGCATCCGTACCACATGCGCAAGGTGCAGGCATTGGGGCCAGCAGATTATGCTCCTCGACATGAATTCTCCGACTGGTTTCTGCAGCAGTGCGGAGTGGTTCCTGATTTCTCCACTATAATATTGTTTTCCGATGAGGCAACATTCACCAGAGACGGCTATTTTAATAGTACAAATAGTCACATTTGGAATGACGTGAACCCTCATGCAACTATCATCATGGGCAACCAGCATAGATTTTCTGTCAACATCTGGGCAGGCATTGTGGGTAACCATCTCATTGGCCCTTACCTGATGC
This sequence comes from Timema genevievae, assembly GCA_902155825.1. Classification (NCBI taxonomy): domain Eukaryota; kingdom Metazoa; phylum Arthropoda; class Insecta; order Phasmatodea; family Timematidae; genus Timema; species Timema genevievae. Next base: position 17,282 of record CABFWO010001284.1, read on the forward strand.
CACGACGTTTGACTGGCCACATCTACTACCAATTTCTGAAATTTGCATTGCCACAGTTCCTCGAGAATGTACCGCTCTCCGTTAGACAACGCATGTGGCTACAACATGACGGTGCCCCACCTCATTTCACAAGAGCTGTGCGTGACTACCTCAACACTGCATTTCCTGCCCGATGGATAGGAAGAGGTGGGCCTGTTGCGTGGCCACCACGCTCTCCTGACCTAAATCCGTTAGACTTCTTTCTGTGGGGCTTTGTCAAAGCTTTGGTGTACGAGACAGCTGTTGAATCTGAGGAAGACCTGTTAGCCAGGATAGTTGCTGCATGTGATAAGGTTCAAGAAACTCCACGTGTTTTCGAAAGAGTACGCCAGTCATTGATACGTCGCCTCAATTATTGCAATAACGTTAGGGGCCACCATTTTGAACACTTGCTATGAATCTGCTTTTGAAGCTAGGAACTAAAACATGCAATAACTACAATTTGTATTTCTTAATGTAGCTTTCAATATTCCAGTGAGTGTAATGAATAAAATCCCACCCAAGTGTGAACTGTGTAAGCATAACTCACTAATGTAATAAATAGCAACACATCGGAGCTTATGAAGAAGGAAAAGTATCAGAGTTTCTCCATCATAACACACAAACCAGCCTTGTTTACCAAATGTACGTGATACATAGTCACACGTGCCGGTAAAAATGGTTAAACGACTGCATTGCGAAATAAAACTGCGATTCTGGCTGCCTACCTGGCAGGCATTTGCACTTGGCTCTGATCTCAAACTTGTGTGATTATCTCAGAAACGGGGAAAGCTAGACAGTTTCTCCAAGACACCTTTTTTGTTAATTTTGATTCCCTGTTTTGTAATCTTAAGTAAAAATTGGTAATACTTACTCTGACATATTTTATTTTAGAAAAAATGTGTTACAACCCCCCCTTTTTTACATGATGGGGGTGGGTAACGGTAACAGCACATTTAGTTTATTAATGATCAAGGTTTCAATAAGTAGTATACAAAGATTCGTTGTAATACCCTAAGCAGTTTTCATAATATTTCACACAACAGTCGTTTTTAGCTCTGTCTTTAGGGGTGTATACCGCCCTTAATATTGAAGATGGACCCTAGGTTGCTTATGAGAATTATTCTAATTTCACCCAAGGAGTATCCTGCCAAAGTTTGATGCAATGTTTTAGAAACACGTTGTATAGGCTTAAGTTATATAGGTAAACTTGCTATAAAGTTATATTGAATGGTAATTCCATAATATTTGGCATAAAGCTCACAATGTTTATATATAGTTAAAAATAAAGCCTTGAAGTGCACTTCTGTCAGTATCCCTAAGTAATCATACTAATTTACAGATTTGTATATTCCTTCGTTTTATAGCAATGCATACCAATGATCACACCATTTTAGACGTCAAGCTCACAATATGTGTAATGCACAAATTAAGGTTGTACCCCCCTTTAAGGGTTTAAAGGGAAATGTACAACTTAACATACACAGGATAAATGGGTAATGAGATTTTATTATTTGACATCATAATCGAATTGTATACAATAAGACATTAGGTTATTATATGGTCACCGCTCACTAGCCAACAAAAATCTATAATAAAAATTGGTAACAATAATAATAATAATAATTATAATAATAATAAGATTTTGGTTCAATAGTTAACATGATATATAAAATTAGAAATACTGGCAACAATAATATCTTGGTCCTTCTGTTTACTCGACCCATCTCACAAGATATATAGGTAATTAAGAGAACTAGGCTCACAGGACAACATATATATATATATATTGCCAAAAACTGGTAATAACAAAACCTAGGCTCAAACATTTACATAACATATATCACAAGACAAATAGGTATATACGAGATCGAAGCTCACTGGTTAACGTATATAAATAATACCAAAAACTGGTAATTATTAGACCCAAGCTCACGCGTTTACATGACATATATCACACGATTAATAGGCAAACATTGGATCCGGGCCCACTTGTTTACTTGGCGTATAGTACGGTGAAATTGGTAATTACAAGATCAGGGTGCACTTGTTAGCACGACATACATTAAATGACAAATTGATAATTGAAATACCTAGGTTCACTAGTCGACATGACGTTTAGTATAAGAAAAATAAATAGTCATAAGATCCGGGTACACTGGCTGACTTGACGTAAATTATGAGAAAAACAGGTAATCATTAAACCTGGGATCATTTGCTAACATGACGTCTGTTATAAGAAAATCCGGTAATTATTAGGCCAGGGTTCACTTGTCAACATGATGTATATTATAAGAAAATATGATTACTAAAAGACCCTGGTTTACTTGTTGACATAAGAAAAATTGACAATCATATGACCTAGGTTCACTGGGTCAAACACTGCCCGAGATATAGCGGGCTCACTACATACGTATGGACAAGCTGGCGTGTGTCAGACGATCCCAGGTCACATAACTCGTGAACTGTCCGGTGAGTAAGCCAGTCAGGCCACCCATGGCATTCACCCGACTCTGGCAGCTGTAGAGAGTGTGTTGATAGCAAGTATGTGGCGGGGGCTAGCTGGGCAACAGCTGGGCTCCCCGTCCAAGAAGAGCCATAGAGAGCTAGTTGACTGTTCTCTGGATCTAGCATGCCAGCATTACTCTGGTCGACCTACACAACACATAGTGATTTAGATAAAAAGACTTTATCCCTAATTTTTCTAAGCTCCCAGGCGTAGTGTCGTACAATCTGCTCCTTGGGAGCTCCAATACTAGAATACTTTTTTGTCAATCATAAAAGGTCAGCAGAGCCTAGCGTTGGATTGAAAGACGGAGGGCGCATGCGCAGCCCAACAGAGTGGTGGGGAGAAAGAATAAATGACGAGAAGGGGGAAGTCAGAGCGTCCGCCCAGCAGGGGAAATCGCCGCGCAGGCGCAGACGAGAGGCATGTAAAGATAAGGGAAGACAAACAGTAGTAAGAGAGAAAAAAAGAAAGTGAGAAAACAAATCAAATATCAAAAAAAGGCTTGTGTGAGCTAATGCCCCATTAGCACGGCACAAGGTTAGACTAAGAAAGTAAACCGATACTAAGTTTCTCCCTTGTATGTTTCTTAGTTTTTAGCTACCCAAATTGATGGTCGTATTATTTAATATTTAACATGTACATCTTTAAATGGATTTATTTTTTACTTTCTCTTTATCTTAAAGTTAGAGAAATTATTGAGGTCGTAAAAAAAATCTAACTTAAGATTTTGATTAATTTAGACGTTTTATGATCCCCCCCTTCCCCCCTCCCCGAATCCGAAAGCTTGATTTTTAAATTTCCATCCGTCTCTCTGTACCTCTGAGTAGGGGCTAAACTGTTTTAACAATCGGACTAAAGCTTGGTAGGCTTATGTACGATTTTCATAGGGCTGCTTCGAGGAGTTTTTGGAATTGGATATCTAACCCTAAAATTAAGGGTAGTTTACTGAAGGGTAGAGAGAAAAAAAATCAATTTTTTCAAAATTGGTCTAACGATTATGATTAAATTTCTTTTCGAAGCATTTATCAATACTATAAACAAAGGGGCTACTCTAATTTTTTTTGGCAAAATTACTTTAAGGGTTCCGGTCTGATAAGTAAATACTCATTTTTTTTATCACATCTCCGAAACTATTCGCGATATGAAATTACTTATCATTGCAAATATGTAGGTCTATTTAAAATACATTTAATTTAATTGAAACATAATTTTATAAAACCATTTATTTTCAAGCTAAACGTAATTATATATATTGTTTAGCTTTTCGAAAACCAAAGGTAAAGTATTACTACCGCAGAAAGATCCAACCTGAGATATTGATGGATGTCGACGTTTAATTAAACCCTGGATCCTAATAAGTTTTTTCGCAATGCCATCTGTGTGTGTGTTTGTTTAAATTTAAAATTAAGAGTGGTTTAATAAAGGGCGAAAAGAGAAAAAATACATTTTCTCAAATCGGTTTTAACGATATTGATTAAAATTCGTATCTAATCGTTGATTAAGATTATAAACAAAATGGCTATTTTCATTTTCCTAAGAAAATGAATTTTATGGTACCTTCTAGAAGGAGAAATTTCCTTATATCTGAAACTATTTAAGATACTAAGTAACCTATCATTGAAAAATTGTAGTACTATTAACAATAAAAAAATAATTATTTGGAATATATCTTTATAAACCAACAATTTCTGAAATATTGGAAAATATATTAATAAAATTTTGTGAGCTTTAGTTGTAAAGAGATAAGAACTTACTACTTAAGTTATATCACAATAGCTCTCTAATTCTATAGAGTAAGTAGATAAGTAAGTCTATCAAAAAGCGTATGTTCTTTTTTTCTTTAACCTCTCAGGGGAACAGCAGTGATCTCTCTATATCAATTTAGACTCAATAGTAAGTATTACATCTTTTTATTGGTCTAAATTTATAAAGAAGGAATTTAATAATAATGCGATAGCCATAAAATGTATAATACCTAAAAAAAAATTTTAAAATTTTAAACGGAAGTCGAAATTTTAATACGAAGTATCAACTCTTGAGAACCCAAATCATTTATTTTTTTTTCAAATATACTAGTGAGGGTTTATAGATTATTTTTTGCTCTGGTTTGCTAGTGTATATTATTTCGTTTCACATATAATACGAGTTTGGAGTAAATATCTCCATTTTTAAACAATGGAGTGAGAAAGTCCATAGGAATTCCATACCATTTATTTTTAAATGCCAAAGTAAAGAACACTGAGGTTTCAATATATAAAAATGACAAGTGTCAGCTTTCTATGTTTTTTGATTTTAGAGATACCCAGGCAAGAGTCCACGCAATCCAAGGTGTAAGTCTTACCAAGTGTAAAATTTAAAACAACTCATGTTTTCAAGTTTTATTAAATACATCTGCCTGTTTAGGATGTAAAGCTTGTAATTTATGTAAAAATAAATAGGCTCGAAGTGCACAACCTAAATTCCCTTGAGTACTCAAGACAATGCAAATTAATCTTATTATTTAACTTGACTTTTAAAATACCCTAACTGGTGGCTAAACGTTTTAAGGCATCAGACTCACTTTGAAAACTTTAAAAACTCCGCTTGAGGTGCAAACCATTATCTCATTAAATAAGTTTTAAACATTCATCATTCTAGGTTTCTTGATTTCAAGCTACCTTCACCGGTTGTCACGTGGTGTAAGGTATCAGCTCACTATATGTAAGAGCTATAAAAATTTGGCTTGAGCTGTACAACCTATAGTTTCCTAGATATAGGTAAGCAAGCCAAGTTTCAGTTTATATATTTCTATTTTTATGGTTTCCTACACCAGTGGTGCTACGAGATTAGATTTGAATGTATATAAATGTAAATAGATTAAGCTCGAGACGCATAGTATAATTTTACCCTGAACATGAAGTTTATTTTGCATTGCTTCCTACTACCTAGTTATACATTAATGTACTAAATATGTTAATGGTATTAAGGATTATAAAGGCTACATCTAAATGAAATGTACACACATCTGCGTGAAAAACCATCTTGGATAAGCCACCCTCATTTCACCCGACAGATATTCGAACCTCGATCTCCCCATCATTGGTTGGCTAGTCTACTGCGAGAGTAGCGCGTTAAACTACGCGGCCACAGAAGTGGGTAGCATGAAATTCAAACCAAGTTTGAACTTATAATGTATCTTGGTTTTATAGTTGTCTAAATATGCAGTCATGTGCTACAAGGCATCAGGCTCGAAATTGACAAAAAATTAAAAACAAATAATCTCAACTTGTTGATTTAAAAAAAACAAATCCAGTGTTGTAGATAAAAGTTTTCTCCTTAGAACATATACAAGCTTTCAAATAAATAAGATTCTTGGTTTGGAGCTTACCAACCTGATGTTCAAGTTGTCTAAGTCGTAAATCTTTGAGTGTAATTACAATCATATAAAATACAACCCTAATTACATAGCCAAAATTTACTCTAAGTACGCCTGGTATTACCAAAAAAATTAGATTTTATCCAAGTTTCATTTTTGAATATTTCTTAATTTTGGAATTTCCTAAATATGTAGTCACGTGGTCTAATGCATCAGGATCAGAATTAATTTGAAGTTAAACAAAACAAGGCTTAAGCTGTTGACTTAAAAATAATAATACCGAAAGACACTAAAAGTTTTAAATTTCTAGGTACCTATGTTTTGGAGCTAGCTTCACCACTGGTCACGTGGTTTAGGGCGTCAAGCTTAAAATATATATAAAGATAAATATAAATCACAAGGTATATACACCCTAAGGTTCCCTCAAGTTTCTAAGTCTACGTCAAGATTTCGCTTTCTATGTTTATTAGTTTGAGCTTGGTCATACCCAAACTAGTGATAAAGTGGGTTAACATATCAGAATCACAAAAATAAGAATAATAGTATTTAGCCTCATACCCTCATATCTCCTAAAATAGGTATGTTAGGTATTTTGTTTTTGGAGCTACACACACTGGCGGCTATGGAGTCTAAGGCATTAAGTACTGAATTGGCTGTCTTTTAATTGGAAAATTAATATATTTCCTTATATATGTAGTATAAATGTAGGTTAAGATTAAATTAACTCTTTACCTACTAATGTGATTATGGAATAGCCAAACTAATCATAATACTCTAATTTCTCTTTGGATTTAAGATTGAAATATCTCAATAGTTTATCCATGGATTTTAAGTTGATACTTTTCCTTTGTGATCTAGATAGAAAAAATAAAGGGCTACTACATTACTTAACAGTTTATATTTATAGAGGTTGACTTTGCTCCTGTGGTTTAAGTCTTTTGTCTCACAATAGCTGTTAGGAAAAACAAAATAATTCGTCCGGTGTGTTTAGATTCCCCAAAATATTTATGCCAAACTTCAAATTTATGGGTTTCCTGGTTTTGAGGTTCTAGTGTCTCTATACATACATAAAGAAACTAAGCCACAAATACACATATGATCAAATATACATCATCACTTTATTTATATATTTACTTAAGCCAAGCTTCACATAAAAGTACAGTTTTCCGTGGTCTTCCTCAGAAAACAGTGGAATTGAGAACAGTGAGAAAATCTTACTATATTTACAAATATATTGTACAATTAAAAATAATAATTTTAAAATAAAAATAACTATTTCACAGGTGTCAGTTTTAATTTTGTCACTTTAAAAATGTGAAAAACAGCACTCTGATGCAATTTGTGTTTGCACTTGGTCTTATGTATAAAATCCCAGTTAGTCATCCATTAAGTTTGCTCTTAAGGAGAAACAAGCTCGTGTAAACAGGTTAAGCTTTAATAATACAGATTTCTACTTTGGGAATGACCTACTTCTTGTTTGTTTGAAGACACGAATAAAGCATAAAGAAGGGTGAACCCTAATTGAAATGGATTTTGATGTTGTTAGCTCTACGAGGATGTAGAATCTTCCTTTTGAATGCATGGAGACTTCAATAAAGTCTACTTTCAAATTAGGACCAATATTAAGCTTGTATTCCCTTACTAGTATTCTCAACTAAAATTTTGTGACATCCCCTGTGCATCTGTAATAATTTTCAACCATCGATTGATATTGATAATATTCCTAGTAGCAACTAACGCTCATATATTCAATACAACTCATTCTCATATGTCTTAAAGCAACCAAAACTTTGTTTCACTAGCATTATGTCTTATTCCTTCCAGATTTAGCTTTAAGCGTAAACAAATACATAGATATTTAAACATAAACTAATCATATCTTTTGACGTTGATATTAACCAATTTTAAGATTATTAGAGTTTATTTCATTTCACCATGATAAAGTTAACGAAATTACTAACAATACGATTACATTGGTCAAACTACTAGTTATGATAGCTAATATTTTTTTAAATTGTTTTACTTAGCTAATGAAAAACCTCTTTTTTAAATAAAATAAACTTCAGAAATCTATGTATAAACCTTTGTTTCATTCCTTACCTGTGCTAATTTTGGAAAATACAAATATTTGGTTTTCAGCACAGTGTCTTACCACTCGTTTGGATTACACGCATATGTATTATATTAGGCTAATGGTTTTAGTGATGAGAAAAGTTATATTTATAGGAAGTGTATTCACATTCACATGGAGGGAGAGTGGAAAACCTTTTAGGTAAAACTACCTTCGAAATTAGAACCTTTAGCTTCCCACCCTTGGTAGTCTAGTCATGCGAGAATGATGCCTTAGATCATACAACCACCAAAGAAGGTCTTGGAGAATATTTATATATATATATATATATATAAAAAGTAGAATTATATTGTTTATTATTAATATTATAATAGTGCGGTTAATATTCTGAAACTGCTAATAATATAATTAATTACACTACTACCAACTAACTTTACTGGATAACAGACACAATATTCAATCCTACAGCCGTTCCTTCATCAATGTGAAAAAATGCTCAAATTCTTTTCAAAATATTATATATATATATATATACATATATATACGTAACAACATATTATAATTAATAAGTATAATTCTAGTCTGACCATTACTGTTTGTAAATTGGCTACTGCATTGTAACAAAACGAAAAAAGAAGTAAAAAACTAAAGTAAATAAACTTGCTATCGTCAACTTGATAGGAGTACAATTTAACTAAAGTTAAATGTTTAAAAGGATCTTACCTCACAAAGATCACATCCAAAGACTTATTATATTTTATAATATTTACATTCTCGCACCGCTCAGTGTGATCATCATAAAAACCAAATTCAATCATTTGATGGATGTAGAAGTTTCATGATCTTCTGTGTTTTACAATAACCTCTTTCTGTAAGTCAGTTTATCAGTCTGTTATTTGGACTAGAGCCTAACCATTTCACCAACCTGGCTAAATCTTGCTATCTATAATTTTATAAGATTCCCCCTGAGGTGTTTTTGGAATTATATATTCAACTAAAATTAAGGACAGTAAGTATACTGAAGAAGAAAAATTTTAAAAATTGATTTAATCGAAATTTGCCCCAACGATTTTGGTTAAATTACTATCTAGGCACCTTTTAGCGTGATAGATATAATTGCAATTTTTATTCAGCCAAGAAAATGAATTTCAGGGATCTTTACTGATTTACGGATATTCCCAATTCTTATCATATATCCTCAACTATTTAAGGTACGAAATAAATTATCATTGTAATTGTGTTACCTACACATTTAAGAATCTATTATCTACAATATTTTTTTATAAAAACTACATTTACTGATCAACACGAATATTTAAGTTTTTTAAATGTGAAATTGATTGCTATGCTCTTTGGTGGACATAGGTATTCCTCCTTTATCATTTTTGTCTAACAGTCTATATTACTTCATTAATACTCTTTAGTGGAGTATTTCTGCAACAATCTATATTGTTTCGTTTCACAAATCTTATGAGTTCTTAGTAAATAAGATAAAAGAGAGAAAAAGTCCATGTTATCTAACGTAAAATTTATTTACACAAGTTATGGAAAATTTGAAATCCCCCATTTCAGCAACCTTAACTTTAAAACTTCAAATACTTAGGATATTTAGCGGTATTTGAAGTAATCCCACAACATTTTAGAATGTTTTAATTTTCTATTGACCTAAAAGTATACAGTGGGTTGGGTGTGATTTAGTCAACAAACAAACAGACAAAAATTAATCTTTATTTATTAGTATTATTTAAGCTTTTTGGTTACCTATCTTTGTTTTTGAGCTCAAGCGTTTACAAACAAACCCACAGACACACATGCATACAAACAAACACACATCCTATATTTATTATAATCTGATAATTGATTATTGGTTTCCAATGTCAGGCTTCCCATAGCTTATGAGTTAGAGCTCTGGACAGGTTAAAAAATATTGTTCTATAACTAGAAAATAGTGGTTGCTGGCTACCATCTTAAAACAAAATGGTCAAAATAATTAGTATTAACTTATATTGTTAACCGGAAGTACAACTATATCTATGAGAAATGTCAGCACAATCAGTCCAATATTTGTGGCGTGATTGAGCAACAGACATACGCTTCATTTTAATAAATTATTAGGATTTAATGATCTACGTTTGTGTGCATACATTTTTAAAACAATGGAACTATATTATATTTTGTCAATTTACAATTTTGTATTCACTATGCGCATATTTTATTGTTTAATAATTTTAATTATTAAAATAATTTTAATCGCATTTTTTTGAAGGGATAAATAAATCCACGTCAAAATGGTAATAATTATTATTAATACGATGAATTTTAATATCACATTGTAATAAATAAAACTACTTTCACTGTATAACTTTATACAGGATGGTGGGTAAGTAACAATCTGATTTGAAATGACTGTAGTTTTATTAATTATTGACCTATTAGCAAAAATGTTACTTTACGATGTTTAAAGATTGCTGAGAAAATATTCTAAAAATACGTTATCTTTTGTGAGTGAGTGAGTGAGTGAGTGAGAGAAAACTGGTGGACACACTGGCTTTGGGGGATCGTACCCAGCCAGATAGCTTCACGTTTTAAAGTGTGGAAATATATCGTCCTTGTGCAGCATTGGTGGCAAGGTTTTCACGGTCAACATGCTACACTTCATGTCAGCGTAATTCGAAATTGCCACACAAAATGAATGATTACTGGGTTTGTTTCAGATACAAGGAAAAGCGGACAGTCGTCGACAGTGTGGACCCCGGAGAATTCGCGGCAGTGAGGGGAATGTTCACGTGTAACCCTGGTAAATCAACACGTCAGGTCTCTTGTGAGGACGAACTCTCTAGATACACGGCGCGTAAAGTGATGAAGAAAGATCTGAACTATTGGCCCTGCAAAGCAGGAATTGTCCGTAGAGGACTGCGATAAGAGCGTGAAATACGGAGAAATTATGCTTGCATGGCACAATGACTAGGCGGATATATTTTGTAACATTATTTGGATTGAAAATAAGTTTCCACGTCAGTGATTTTGTAAATCGACACAACTGCCACTATTGGCCAGATCACGATCTAGAAGAAACGGGTGAGAAAATGCAAAATTGACCAAAGGTGACGGTGTAGTGCGGCATGACCTCGGACCATGTCATTCATTGGTCCTGTCTTCTTACGAGACATAATGAATGGTGACCGTTACCTGAACAGACTGCTTCCATATATGTGGCCAATGGTCTTTTGATGGGACAGTGCTGACAATGTTGTTTCCCATAAGTATGGCATCCCATCCGATTTCAACCTTATCGTTCGTGACTGGCTTTATGAACACATTGCAGGGCGTTGGTTGGGATGACAGGAACTACAGGAATGGCTTGCCAGAAGTCCTGACCTCACTCTGTCACTTCTTTTTGTGGGTTTGGACCAAAAATGAAGTCTACCGAACAAATCCAGGCACTCTGGAAGAACTAGAGTAACGTATCAATTCTGTGTTAGAAAATTTTCTCCAGGATTTCATTCGAAACCCAATTGATGACATACTGCGACGCTTACAACGCCTGGTTAGCAACGCAGGTGCGTACGTAGAAATTTGGTATGCTACAAAGATTCTCATGGACTTAAAATAATATTTTTGCTGTGTTTTAACCTACCAATTGTTAGTAAAATTATAGCCATTAAAAATCAGATAGTGACTTTCCACCCACCATGTATACTAGCCAATAAACCTAGTAAAAAAAAAGGTGTTCTGAATTTTGTTTAGAAATATTATTTAATCTTAAATTGACATGCCAAAGACTTTACAATCCATTATTGAACCCATCCTAACATTTTTATAAATAGCCCTGGAGTGTGCCACGAATACGTATTTAGTTCACTAAACACATCATTCATACTCGGGAATAGATCCTGGGAACCCTAGTTTGATGTTTTATTTCCCATTTATATCACGAAAAAGATATGTACTAACTAAGAACATCACCTTAACACTAGAATTGTTCCTGGGAACTTTAGTTTGAAGTGGTATTTCACGTTGCTATCACTATAAAAATTTGTATTCAATAAGATCATCACTTGTACAAGAAGAACGATCCTGGGAACTCTAGTGTAAAGGGGTAATTCTTATTTCCACTGAGCTACTTTACCTGTTTGTACAGCTCACAGTAATATACTCCACACATTAATAATGCATGAGTCAATGTGGAATTGTGAGGACGTCAAGGGAATCTATGTTTAATGTTGGGCGTCCAGGGTTTTGAATATTTTGGTTTTATTTATGTATATAGAAATTAATGCATTGGCAAACACATATTGTTCCGTACTTTGAAACCTACTTTCTACCCCTTAAGGCTTTCCACATATTTACACCAGGGAAGTGGGGGATTAGGAGGGTAAAATTTAAAAAATATTTTCCCACGTTTCCATGGAGGGAGGGTGATATACAATTGAGATAAAAACCACCTCATTACGATCTGCCAATATTTGAGTTCTAACTTCTTTATACTGGAAAACTATACAATGCGATACTGACGCCCTTTTAAAAACTGTGCCATTGCAACACGTTTCGATGCCTGTGCCATAATATATAGTAATCAATTTGAGTAAAATATTCCTTGACATATAAATTAAAGGTAGCACCTTTCGCTGTGGTGTTTTTTGTATACGTCATAGCCGGCGTAATATAGAACTATAAAAATTATTGAAATTTGTGAGTCATCTATTGGTCAACGCTTGAGTATATTATACTGTGTTCGGGTACCATTCATTAAACCAATGCGTTTGCGCTACTGGTCTACACCATTCGTAGCCCAATTTGGGGTAATATTAGTCAGTACTAATGTACCGTTTCCTAGGGGAAGCCCGAATGTACTAATCGTACTTCCTTTTCATGAAGATTATTTCCTAGTCTCGATGAAATGAGGTGATGGTGATAGTGAGTATGATGGTGTGGAACCAGTGGAAACACTTAAACCTAAATTAGGCCTAACTAACCAAACCTGGCTACGTTGGGGTGATTCTCCTTAAGAGAAAAATACCCAAGGTACCAAGAGTGGCTTTTTCACCTCTATGGCGTGTGATGGTTGAAAACCTAGAGTTGCTATTGCACCTCCATGGATTGTGATGATTGAAAACCTTGAGTAGCGATAACAGCTCTGTAGCTTGTGATGGTTGAAAATCTAGAGTTGCTATTGCACCTCCATGGATTGTGATGATTGAAAACCTTGAGTAGCGATAACACCTCCATTGCTTGTGATGGTTGAAAACCTAGAGTAGCTATAACACCTCCATTGCTTGTGATGGTTGAAAACCTAGAGCAGCTATAACACCTCCATTGCTTGTGATGGTTGAAAACCTAGAGTAGCTATAACACCTCCATTGCTTGTGGTGGTTGATAACCCAGAGTAGCTATAACACCTCCATTGCTTGTGATGGTTGAAAACCTAGAGTAGCTATAACACCTCCATTGCTTGTGATGGTTGAAAACCTAGAGTAGCTATAACACCTCCATTGCTTGTGATGGTTGATAACCTAGAGTTGCTATAACACCTCCGTAGCTTGTGAGGTTGAAAACCTAGAGTAGCTATAGCACCTCCATTGCTTGTGATGGTTGAAAACCTAGAGTAGCTATAACACCTCCATTGCTTGAGATGGTTGAAAACCTAGAGTAGCTATAACACCTCCATTGCTTGTGATGGTTGAAAACCTAGAGTAGCTATAACACCTCCATTGCTTAGTGATGGTTGAAAACCTAGAGTTACTATTGCACCTTCGTAGCTTGTTATGGCTTAAAACCCAGATGGAGTGTTTATTACACTTCTTCCATACCTTGTGACGCTTAAAAAATAGTTCTTGTATCGATTTAAGTCGTGGGAATGGTTGTCAAAACCACGTCCCCCAGGAAAGAGTCAACCAATAAGAACACATTCAGATAAAGCTTAACTTCAAAATATATATTAAAAAAAAAAAACCTGTGTCACTGCTATTCTACTTTTCTCTCTCTTTGAATTTTTAAGAAACAATGTTTAGTGCAGAATTTAAAATAAAGTAAGAAACCCTTAAGATAATATTTTTCAAAATAGTTTATTGAGACAAGATCATAAAAAGCCCTGGTCTTTTGTCAATTTAATTTTACTACTATGGTTTGAAAAAACACAAAGCCTAAATGTTTTATTATTGAAACTAGACCCCTATGAATTTGAAGAGTTTTATATTAAATATATGTTAATTTTCAGGCCTTAGGCTAAAAGAATTGTTCTACTTTTAACTATATATTTTCCCCAACATTCTTCTAGCTATTTATCGATCATTCTTTACTTTACAGATCCAGACTATTAACGATGTTGTGCAATTTGTTCCATGCAAGAAATGAAAATATAATCTCAAGAGAATTTTGTATGTAGAGAGTCGACAGACTATTTCAAGGGTCATGAGGATCACACTATCACTCCCAGGAGATGTGAGAGGGGAAGGCTGTGAGAGCGAAAATCTGGTCGACACCTTTTTCTCCACCAGTCCCTTTCCAAACCTTCTGACGCCACCCTTGAGTCCTCTGTCAACAAATAACTGTTAAAACCTCGCTAGAAGGGGAAAAAAAAGGAATCCCGGTGATTTTCTTTCCTGCCAGCGAACGGAAATCTGTGCAGTATTTCAACATCAGACCATCTACCTACAGCGATCACTGCCTCAATACTCTAAGGAGAACGACCTCAACTATAAGTCTATTTTAGTTTTGGGAATGCTTGAGAAGAATCCTCTACAACGGAGGAGGATATTAGCTGAAACACAGAATGAATTGCTTATAGCGTAACATAGATATATAATAGAAAATTTAAACAATAGTATCTTATTAGTTAATCATTAAAAAAGAGATTTATTAATGTTTACTATGGATAGTTAACGTTTAATTTCTGAGCTTAGTAGCTATAATAAAAATACATGACTTACAAACAAACTTTACCAAAGTACTATTAGGAAAAACTTTATTAAAAATATTAAACAATCCCAAATCCTTAGCTCTCTAATCATACTAAAAAGTGACAGAGATAAAACAACTTTGTGAAGGGACTAGTTTCTGGGATAGAAGTAACAAAATGTAATTATTAATATTAATGTATTTAAAGAGTTTATAATTATGTTGTAGCTTTAACCGGTCAAGCATTTGTTTTTGAACACAATAAAAGAGTGATCTTAAATAATCGACATGTTTTCTTATGGTTTAAGTATTTTTTTTCTAAGTCAACAACTTGAAGGTTAGTTTGAATTTATTTCACTCCATCCAGAGCTGAGCGTGCATTCAGCCCTGCAGCTGGTTAGTGCTGCATCCACCATCTGGTAGAAAACCTATGTACTCAGGGATTCTAGGAAGTGTGGTGGCTCCCCGTTACCCTTCACACGAGAATTTCTATGAGCGAGTGCTAAAGGGCCAACAAATTGTATCGGAATGTTATCTTCACATGTTATCTTCACAGTGTTCGTTTACATACCACAATATACATAGGGCTGACGGATCTACTTCCCTTTCGAAGGAAGTTCTCCTACGTACTATTATCGCTCAAGACAAATCCGTCGACCTTTGCTGGGTTTGAACCCACGAGAATCGGGTCCTGAGGTAGATCAATTCACCCCAAGACCACCGAGGTTGCATGAAAAAAGTATGGAGAACCATTTATTAGCAAAACTATTCCCTCTTAATGCACCTAATTAGAATTGAATTCCGGCCCTCTGAGAGAGAATTAGAATTATAAATGAGTCCATACCCGTAATTAGGACAGTATGAAGGATTTTACAAATAGCCTATTTCTTTGATACAAGATTTATATAAACTACATACTAACAAGTTTAGGACAATGTTCCTAATAATACACCTAGCTATTATTCCAATTATCGTAACAGTCAAGTCTAGGGACTAATAACTGACCTAGGAGAGTATACTAATATTATACACTAAGATGTTATATCAGTAATATTACCAGCTCTATGTGGGGACTAATAGCATACAGATCAATGCAGGATCCTAAATCTTGTGTTGGACCACGCTCCAATATTCCTGTAGTCAACATTTACAAACACTAACTCGCCTATTCAACCTATCTAACCAATCGGTCTTATGACAGTACTCTTATAGTCAACCTCGCCTACCATTCATTAATAGAACAAAATTCCAGTGGTCAACATCTCTTACCCCTCGGTCTTAGGACAGAACCGTTATAGCCAACCTCTCTAAATATTAATTGATAGAAAGACATCCCTGTTTTCAACCTCTCTAACCACTAGGTATTAGGACAGTACCCTCATAGTCAACCTCACTAAC
Organism: Timema genevievae; assembly: GCA_902155825.1. NCBI lineage: Eukaryota > Metazoa > Arthropoda > Insecta > Phasmatodea > Timematidae > Timema > Timema genevievae. The sequence goes on from CABFWO010001284.1 coordinate 33,530, forward strand.
CATTCAATCATAGAACCAAATACTTGTGGTCAACATATCTTACCCCTTGGTCTTAGGACAGTACCCTTATAGTCAACCTCTCTAACCATTCTTTCATAGAACAAAATACCTGAGGTCAACATCTCCAACCACTCGGTCTTAGGACAGTACCCTCATAGTCAACTTCGCTAACCATTCATTCATAAAATAACATCCATTGGTAAATATCTCTAACCACATGGTTTTAGGACAGTACCCTTATAATCGACCTCTGTAACCATTAATTCAGAGAATAACATCCTTATGGTCAACCTCTATAACCACTCGGTCTTAGGACAGTACCCTTATAATCAACCTCTATAACCATTCATTTATAGAGCAAAATTCATTGGTCAACCTCTCTAACCACTCGGTCTTAGGACAGTACAGTAATAGTAAACCTCTTTAATCACTCAGTCTTAGGACAGTACCCTTATAGCCAACCTCTCTAACCATTCATTTCATAGAACAACTTCCCTGTGGTCAACCTCTCTAACCACACAGTCTTAGGACAGTGCCCTTATAGTCAACCTCTCTAACCATTCATTTCATAGAAAAACTTCCCTGTAGTCAACCTCTCTAACCACACAGTCTTAGGAACAGGCTTATGGAGAAATAATGTAAAGAATAATTTTGATAAATCTGAAAGAGGGAGGTAATATAGCCTACTAGAGATGGGACGATACAAGTTTTTCGATTCCGTTTCTCGATTTCGATTCTTAAATTTTTGCTTCAATTCTTCGATACATGATTCTTATTGGAATAGGCCTGAAATGAAGTGGGAACGGCCATATTGGTTTATTATAATAGAAACTAATATGTCTACCGTGTTAGGTAAACCATTTTTACCAATTTGATTTTATTCTGAAAATCTCGGTAGACGTCTATTAATATTAATTATACTTTGCCTTTAGAAATTACAGTTATGATATTAATGTTGGCTTTAAAATTTTGAAATTAACTTTACCTATATTATTATTATTATTATTATTATTATTATTATTATTATTATTATTATTATTATTATAATTATTATTATTACTATTATAATTATTTATTATTATTTAGCACCGCGTCTTACTACCCGTTCGGGTTATACGCTTAAGTACTAATTACGCTAATGGATTATGAATCGGTAAGGTTGACTTTAGAGGAAGTGAACCCGCATTTGCGTGGAGGGAGAGTGGAAAACCATTTAGGAAAAACCACCCCCAGTTCACCCGACCGAGATTCGAACCTCGATCTCCCCGTCCTCGGCAGTCGGGCTTAACATATTATAATTATTATTATTTAATATTTATTTAATTATTATTTAATTTGTGAGAGTAGATTTTTAAAGCAATCCTAAAATATTTATTATCACAGGGTGTGCATCTGTTAATATAGAGGTTCATTTGTGTTTTTTCTTGAATACATTATGCTACCACGGTAAATATGTTTTCATATTGAAGCAAAACATCAATTTTTAGGTTTTCAAATCTATTTCAATGCGTTTGTAAGTTTTACTATACAAATATATGGAATGATTAACGAATAAATGCGTTACAAACAACCTTTAATATTTGATATTCATTAATTAATCTCTTAATAAAGTATTCACGATCATTTTCACGTATCTCTAGGAATCTAGGCATCAAGAATCGAGGTATTTTTTTTTTATTCTCGATCCTCTCGATACCCTTAAGAATCGATAGGTTCGAAAAATTGAATTTCCCATCTCTATAATATACATACATAAATCAACTCCTTGCAAAGGCCTAGATAACTAAATGTGTGTTTATGAAACCTCCAATTAGAGTTCATCAATGTAGCTTGTCATTTATATAATATGACATCTACCATTAAAATTCCATAAAGAAATTGAAATTCCATAATGACAATTAAAACAAGCTAAAAAGTACTAATCTATTCCAATAAGATATGGCAGCTGGTGACTCATTGTGAATTGATGTTGCTGGGAAACGCACAAGCGTCGAGGAACATTGCTCCAGCAGACCATGTCGGCACCGCGAGCATTTTCACGTCTTGATCGAAGGGCACACGTTGAAGAAAATAAAGATAATTGTCTCTGCTCGCCACATATACTGACAGCGCTAGTGAGAAAGTGGAGTAATTCTACAACCCTAACCCCCCCCC